>JAEQML010073272.1:0-15055 GCA_016904865.1 Pissodes strobi | reverse complement strand
TTATTACTATTAAAAAGAGATGTTTTTGCATTAATTTGTCGACATTTGAAGAAAAAACAGCATATTTTATTTGGAGGAAAAGTTACTTTTCATGGCTTGCTCTCTATTACCAGCCTCACTCCGTTCGGCTGTTAAACACGAGCGCGCCATGAAAAGTATCACTTTTCTTCCATATAAAATAATATACTATTTGATGTGTAAACATCTTACGCGGCAATATGCGGACAAATCTCGGCAAATGAGACGGAAATGCGCAAATCAATTCTAGCCGCTAGGGCGGTATTATATACAATTTTTCCATTTAAAATCGTTTTAAATGGATTTTAGACGATAAAAAAGCATATTTTAAATCAAACGAACCGTCAAAAGTATTATTTTTTAATTATTATATTCGCAGTGTATTTGGATCCATAGCACAGCTTATTCTTAATGGACGGTTGAATTTAAAATGAATTTTCGCCTCAAAATCCACAAGGCTATCGGCGTAAAAAAGTCCGAATTTTCGGATTTTTATACAATTTTGCTATTTAAAATCGTTTTTAAACGGATTTTAGACGATAAAAAGCATATTATTGTTTTAAATTAAACGAACTGTCAAAAGTTTTATTCAGATGCCCAGACGCTTAAAACAATATTGTCATAGCCCTCTTCTAAAATTTGAAAAAGTTGATTTTTGATTTTCCCAAATCAAAGGATATCGGCGCACGATTACTAGGTAAATAGGCTGTTGTATGTATGTTGATGTTATTCCTGGTGGCATTATATTTTCGTGTCGAATTTGTACATTGAATTAATCCACTCCGAAGCTGCCATAAGTAATAAGTATGTAAAATTGATAAAAACGGAACGTGCTCTGGCTAGTGTAAAAAATAACGTACGATTCTATCTAAGACGTACGGATCTTTTATTTTGACGTCAGAAATTCTGACGTAACAGCGCAATAGCCTTGAATGGACTTTAAATAAGCTGTGTCCCTATGTTGATGTTATTCCTGGTGGCATTAGATTTTTGTATCAAATTTGTGCAGTTAGTAAGTATTATCAAAGAATCCTAACTAATATTATAAAAGCGAATGTGTGTTTTTATTCTATGAACAAGCTAAAATGTATGGGTAACGGCCATAGCACGTTGAAAATACCACTTCTCGTCCGCTCACTGAAGTTAAGCAACGTCGCGGGCGTGGTTAGTACTTGGATGGGTGACAGCTTGGGAACACAATGTGATGTTGTCGTTTTTTTTAGAACCGATATCGTTATAGGATATGTTTACACATCAGTCTCGAGTACTAGCAGACTCGCTCATTTTTTTTCTTGATTTTGGGTATGTCTTGGGTTAGTTTTGGTTAGCAAACTCTTGATTTTAGGTATGTCTTGGGTTGCGTTTGGGTTAGCACCTGGATAGTTTCCTTTTCTTGAGCTTGAGCCCCCGTGGCGAGCAGAGGGCCATGCGAAAAGTGAACATTTTACTTATTGTAATATATATACAGCAGCTTGAATGTGTTTCCGCGAATATATTCACAAAGAATACCCCTTCTTTGAATGAATTTAAGTCTGTATCCCAAAGTTGTATCCGCATCTATAACTTTCGACTTTGACGGCAGCCAAAACAATTACTGTCGCGAGACACTCGTCAAAGAAGGGGGATTATTTGTGAATGTATTCGCGGAAACACATGCAAGCTGCTGTATATCCACTATAATACGGCTTTTGTTAAATATATCGTGGTTTTCAGTTAGATAAAGCAAAATATTTCGTAAAAAGTGCATCCAAAGTACGGGCACGTATTACAATGAGTAATATTTCACTTTTCGCATGGCCCCGCTACCACTCGCTACGGGGGCTCAAGAAGAGGAAACTAACTTGGAGCTAACCCAAAATCAAGAGAAAAACTGTTTAGAAAGGTAATCTTTAAAAAAAAAATGAAAAAAGCGACGGGGTTTGAACCCGGGCCGTCGATAGCCGCCGATTTGAGACCTAACCATCTAGACCTCTTGCTGCAAATTAATTGCATCACGAAGACATCGAATGCAATCGCTCGAGTCAACGCCACCTACACTAGATGGCGTTGGAGTATGCGGTATCGAAAATTACGTCTGTCTCCAGACGCACACGCTTTTCTTCTTTCAATCTGTCTCTCTTTCGAGCGGCTACACCAAAGAAGAAGATGGGTTATGGCGCGTTTTCACGGGTCGATCTGAGTTGAACGATTTGGGTCGTTCGACCATAGTTCGACTTGTGTTGAAAGCAAAAAGGTTTACACGGTAGGCGACGCATGTTGAATAATTGTAGGAGAACATGACGTCACGTCAAATTATTGATGTAGGTGTGCAATTAATTTGTTGTTCAATTCGACATAAAATAATGACAAAATTAAAAAAGAAGAGAAACAAACGAACGTATTGGACACGTACGTGGATTTTAAGACGAAATACCCATGGTGCATCACAAAGTCTGCTTCAAAAATAATTCTCGTTGATTGTGCAAGTTCCAGAGGCTTATAGGAATCATCTAAGAATGGATAATGCATATTTTGAAGATCTTTTAGAAAAAACTATTGGAATAATTCGAAGAAACGATACAAATCTGTACGACAAGAAGTTTACACATTCCATTCCAGTCGTTCGACATCGATTCGGCGGCAATCGCCTGCCAAAAGTAGACAGTCTTTCTACTTCCGTCGAATCGACTCACTCCGCCGAACGGCCAAGCCGAACGGTGGTTTACATATTCAATTTTTTTTCGATTCAATAATCGACCCAAATCGTTCAACTCAGATCGACCCGTGAAAACGCGCCTTTACTATACAGCGCACTTGACCTCATTACTTTGTCAATTCTCTGTAAATGGGAATAGATGTTCGAAAATAATTTTTATCGCTAATTACAATTATTTCTTGTTGTAAAACGTCCAGATTCACTCTACAATCATCGAATACATACATTTATTTATGACCGATACCCTTCCGATACGAGTACTTTTGACCGATACCTACTTGGTAATCGGCTCGCGAAATTTCAGTTCATAGTGCACTTGTGAATGAGAGGCGCGTGATTATCTAGCTACGTGAGGTGACGCATGTCTTCGCGATGCAACCAGTTGTTTGTTAGTCAGCAGATGGTCTAGGCACGGTATAAATAATTATACGGTAGGTTCATTGGAGACAAATTTCCAATTTTGCCGACGGGGCGAATCCGGATCAATCTGGTTTGTGGCCACCGAGGTCCCGCTACGAGGGACAGAGTGTGCAAACGCCCTGATATTGTGTACTTTCGCGTCGCGGTTTCTTATAATAACCGACGAAAGCTCATCAGCGAATACTTTTTGAATCGCATTTGACAGCACTCATCGCGTCATACCTTGCCGGGCGAGTCTTCTCTACGAAAATTGGCACTAAGCTCTCTGCCAGCAGGAGCCTGCTAGCGGGGGTGCCCCAGGGTACTGTATTATCGCCGCTATTATTCAATCTTTATATAGCAGATATCCCGTCATGTCCCAGCACCCATAAAGCCCTATTCGCTGATGATACAGCGATCTACTCCCTCAATCCTCAAGCGGAGGTGGCGAAGGATAACCTCCAGGAACATATGCATACTCTCATCCCTTACTACGATAAGCGGAAAATCTCTTTAAACCGCTCTAAGACAGAACTTATTATAATTACCAGGAAACGTACAGACATAAATGTCACCCCTTTAATGCTAGATAACACCCCAATACTGCCTAAACCGAAGGTCAAATACCTAGGCATCACCCTGGACAATAAGTTAAACTTTTCACAGCATATAGAAGCGGTAATTGCAAAAAACGCTATTATAAAAAAAGGGTTGAACACCCTAGTGACTGCCAGGTCGTTTCTAATCCTTGCAATAAGTTAATACTTTATAGAGCTATCATCCGGCCAGCCCTCCTTTACGGCGCCCCAGTCTGGTGCTCTGTTGCCAAGACACATAAAAGAAAACTTCAAGTCATACAAAACAACTATTTGAGGGCTGCATTTTCATTAACGCTCCGGGATCGGGTCAGGATAGAAGATCTGCATGCGTGGGCAAAGATGGAGTACATCGATGCCCTCGCATGCAGGTTCTTCGAGCGGCAGATAGCGGGCTCCCCGCTTACTGCAAACATCGCTAATCAGCGCTACAACCCGGAAATTCCCATCAAACATGGTACAATTTACAGAGAAATCACTCTTTTCTATCGACAACTTATGCCACCTTAAGATGAGTTCCCTCGGGAGTCTCAATCTGAAAGGTAACTTTCAAAAACCAGCCTAAAAAACAAGCTACAAAAGTGTATTTCTATGTGTAAACTTTTCAAAGATATCAGGAGCACAGAAATGTAGCACCTCCTTCAAACTACGCGCGAGATCTGTTCTCGCCAGGCCTATCCACGGCGTTCGGACACGTGGGCGGGGCATGTTAAGGGAGCTGGTCGGCATATAAATATGCTCTAGAAACCGTCATAACTCTTAACGCATATGATTCCAAGCCACCGAAGCGTCCATGTATTCGCAGCCGGTACCACGGTACTCGCTCAGCGCGACCTGATACCATTACATTACTTGAATAGACTTAACATGGTTAAGTCCCCTACATTCATTGTATTTATTTTTAATTGTTTTGTCAGAATACATGTTGTATATATTGTAAATATAAAATTGTAGCTTTATGACGCCCTGTTCTATAAGAACAGTTGAAGTAGGGTTTTTCTGTAGTTTTCCCTACATAACTACATCTATCAACAACTTCTGCAACATGTACACCCAAATAGCAGGCTTTATGTCAATCTCTTAGTATTATAACTTTGAAGGGGCAACCCATGTAAAGTGTAGCACCAAACGGACAATACCACATACCTAATAGATTAAATAGGTTTAACAGCGACCCCCCTATGGGTGACGCCACCTGCTGGCCACTAAGGCAATGCAGAAACATTGCCCGGCTTCATGATACAAAGAATAACGGCCCGGCTTAACAGCAGTGTCAAGTTCAATGTCATTCTTACTGTTAGTTATGTAGTTAAGAAACCTGTGTAATGAACAAATTAATATATGATGATGATGACTTTTTGAATCTTTCCCCACAGACTGCTCGCTGCTGCAGGTAGAGTATTTTTTACCGGGCTGCGAATTTTGCCGAGTGGGTCTACTCGATATTATTTGTACTCTGGTCTAGGGGTCTGCATGGTTGGCCATCACTTCGGCGGCCGGGGTTCAAATCCCGTCGGCTTTGTTTTTTCAAGTAAAGCTTTTTCTTGATTTTTGGGTTAGCACTTGGCTAGTTTCCTTTTCGTGAGCCCCGGAGGGCCATATAGTTGGCAATTACTGGTCTTTAAATCGCATGCATTCACAAGTGCACTACGAACTGAAATATCGCAATCGGCTCTAGAGTATCGATACCAGTAAGTATCTAGTAAGTACTTGTATATACTCGTATCGTTTCAACCAAATATATTAGAAGATTATATAGCGTGCTCCGGCCAATACCTAAGCCAAAATCGCCAGATAGATGTATATAAATTCCACATAAGTCTATCTCACCTCATGAAATGCCGAAATACACAGAAGCACGAAGTCCGGGATTCGTTGGTCGCTGCCATTGAAGCACCGGAGTCCTATTTCTATGGAAGCACCTCGATCCGTTTCAATTCAACCAATAGCAAAACTCTATAACGAGATTGCGCAGAACGCTCGAGAATGAGTTTCAATCACCGACCTCCATTATTATAGGTCGGTGGTTTCAATAGACTTATAGGAGATTACACATTTCCGTCTCTCTCTTTCGGATTAAAAATCTTTTCATTGTCTTGTGAGATACTCGCTATAACGCTATATATTCTTGTAATATATTTGGTTTCAACCCATATGCGATAAGTACATGATACAATAACTCTCCCTGTTATTGTATCATGCGATACGTATATATTTCAACTTTCAACCCTAGCTTTAGTTCTCTCGAGTGCTGTACAGGCTGTTTACTACTTGTGTTTTAGATTCCCTTCCTTCCCGGCGAGTTTAAACATAAACCTTTATCGGATTCGAGTGTTAATTGAGTTCTAACTAGTATTTCGGGGGATGGGTAAGGATAATTCTCCTCATGACCCCGGAGGGGTATTTCGTCATATGTTGCAGTAGATAAACGTAATCCATCGAAAAAAATAAAAATAATAAATTCCACAAACGACAAAACATCAAGCCGACACTGACAAAAACAACTAGAATACATTTATTCAACCGTAGAGAAGCGACAAAAGCCGATTGAATATCCAAGTACAATTTGTCATATGTGACAGATGGCCGGTTTAATACACTGAGAGAAAATTAATGAAGGGAAAAGAAATGCTATACACCGATAAAGCATGTAATTAATTATATGTTTATTTTTTACTTTATTAGAAATGTATTATGAATAGTAATCTTTTAGGATTTAACGGTTTAACTCAGAGTTAACTGATTTGTCGCTTTCTAACCTTTTTGAAGTAAATAGTTCTTTGGTTTCATGAGAGTGATTTTTCAAGGTCGCATTACGACATGGTTTATGTTTTCGTCTTGGGTTACGAAATTTCCGTATCGTTGATTGGACTACTAACCCAAACTAACCAAATCTATTGTTTATAGCGTATCGGAACCGGCTCAAATAAGTTGAGACCAAGTGAAACTAACCCAAACTTGATTCGACGACTAACGCATACTAACCAAATCTATTAAAATTGATTATAACGTATCGGAACCGCTTTAAATAACTAAAATAAGTTGAGAATAAGTGAAACTAACCGAAAGTTGAATCGGCGATTAACCCAAACTAACCAATTCAAATGACTAAAATAAGTTGAGACTAAGTGAAACCATAGATGAATATAGCTAACGCAATAGATCGAACAAGACACGGCAACGTTCGGGCCCCCCTAAATGGATGCAAGCTTTGCAAAGTCTGCATCCATAGGAGAAATCAACGCGCAATGTTGCCATGGTTCACCATCTGTAATGCATGAGACAAATTCAGACGAGTGTAGCGGCCGGCGGCGGGAGGCCGCGACGCGACGCTAGGATTATTGGCTATTTTTCGCCGATTATTGCAGGTGGTAACAAATTTTAACTATTTCGTATTTATTCAGTCTTTATCGAAGGGAGCGTCGGCGTCGCTGTAGTAGTCATAAAACATGTCTGGAAATAAATGTGAATATTTTAATTGTGGACTTAGTAGGCGCAAAAATAAAGACGTTCATATGTTAATTTAGATCTCCAAAAGACGAAAAAATTACAAAGCAATGAATAATACATTTGGTATGTACCTATCTATTTGAAATTGCGAAAAGAAAACAATGTACATTTATTATCGACTCTGAGTGGCATCATACAGGGTGGCCAAACAAATATGAAAAAAATACTTTTCGTATACTTCCATGTTCTTAAATTGCTCGGACCCATTAGTTTTGTTTTCACGGGGGGTGCATTTTTCTCATATGATCTACTTCGTAACCTTAGGCCCTTAGCGGGGGCGAGTGTAACCTCTAAGATTAAATATATATGTGTGTTTAAATGTCTTTTCACTCAAAAAAAAAATCTTACCCTTTCCAAGTTTTAAGTTAAAATAACAGATTGTTAATGTTTTTTTTTTTATTAGTTAAATAAACATACTCAAGATTTCGGGAATTATAGTCAGTCAGTAACATTATATAATAATGGAACGTTATTTTTGTTGTCAAAATTTTACGCAAAGTTTTTCGATTAAGTAAACCCGTGATAAATGAACCTCATCAAATCACGAACCGCAGGCGAGGGATTTTGGGAGTTCATTTGTCGAGGGAGTTTATACTCAAAAGCAAAAAACTTTGAGGAATAATTTTACCTGCATAATGACCCAAAATATATTTAACCGAACTATTTGCCACAAGAAAATTAGTTTTTGCTCATTGCTCTCAATAGGTCTAACGCCAAACTTTTCAAAATTTTCATTGACTATAGCCGACTTTATGTAATTTTTGACGTTTAAGCGGAAACTTTGTCGAAAAATTGATTCTAGGGATTTTGTCGATGAAAACGTCGGCTATTGGATGAATTTCAAAAATAAAGCGTTTTATTGGTTGACACGTATGGGGATGAGGGAAATGGGATAAAAACACCTTTAGCTTAAAATTGAAAGGTTGACAAGGATGGTTTTGATTAATTATTATTATGCAATTAAATTTTAGTTAATGCCAATTCAGGGTAGACCAAAAATGAGTTCAAACAAGTAAATATAAAAAACTAGTACTTCTAATACACCTACATACCTCCTACTCTGCAGTGTGGCCCAAATTAAATTTTTCGTCCATTTTTCAGTGGTAAATAACTTATTTATTTGGTGACCGATTTTAGTGATTTTCTGCCACACTCCCAAGTTGAATATCTAAATATCACCAAGTGAACTAAACGTATTATTAGGCTCAAGTCTTGGTTCAGGTATAATAATTACTTTTCGGCTCGTTGGGCGAGTAAACTTTGAAACTTTAAAAATAGACTGTTTTTATACACTGTTTTTTACCGGGGTTATTTTCAACACCATATTAGAGCGTAGGTTATGGCGCGAAAAGTCTGAGGCTCATTGTTGCTATGGAATTGACAACTGACCAACGCAAATAAACTCCATTACAACAATGAGCCTTAGTTGATCACGTGACTTTTCGCGCCATAGCCTGTCTTTTACGTCAGTCACGGTTAGAGCCTGTGCTGAAAGATGGAACAGGATTTCAGGTTCAGGAAATCATTATGTTTTATTCACTTTTTAAACTAAACCTCCAAACTATATTTAATTTGATACTTTTCAATCTATAGAGTGTATTGACTATAAAAAAAAGAATAGATTTCTATTTTTTTAAAACTTCATTTATACAATCTCCGATATAATCACAGGGAAGATGTATCGTTTTAGAGATGTCTTCTCGATTGCCTTCCTATTCAATATTCTAGAATTAGAGCCCTATTAATTATTGTTTCAGGAAATGCTTCTCTTGCTGGTTTACCCTCAGATGTGATAAAGAATAAATATCTGTGTGAAAAACATTTTATCGACAATGGTTATCGAACAGAAAAAAACATTTCTTGAAAAAAGACGCAGTTCCACTTAAATACTCTTAATCTTCTGAGAGGCGAAGTAATGGTTCGCCAATTGAATCGTTGGCAGTTTTAACTCCCCAGAAAACATATTTTTATCCGATCGGACGAAAAACGACACCTTTCCGATGTGTTTTCTCACCGCAAAAGTCATGATTCCAGTATATTGTATTCGTTGCTTGGCATCATGCAATAACTGTACAAGAATAGAAAATAACTGTCCGGGAATATAACATTCTCGTCCTAGGCCGGGAACGTAACATTTCTGTCATACTCAAACGCCCTGTTTGTCACATCTGACGTCTATCAAAAGTAACATTTAACTGTAGTTTCCGTAGCTACGTTATAAACTTCAAGCTCGCTCGATTCAAAACTTGTTATTTTCTTAAGATTAAATTTAAAATACGTTTTTATTTAGAGTAATAGTTGGCTCTATTTATACGTATTCTAGTTAATTTCGATCGGATAAAAAATAGTATGTGCAACTCGGAGGAAAAGCACATTCCTGGACTCATGTGTTGCTGGCCTCGGCTGCGCCTCGTCCAGCAACTACTACAGTCGTCCAGGAATGTTTTGCTTTTCCTCCTAGTTACAGAATATTCTATTAGATAAGAAGCGGCCATGATGTCCCCAGTATATACCAGAGAGCAAAAATAGTATATTATTTTATATGGAGGAAAAGTGATACTTTTCATGGCGCGCTCGTGTTTAACAGCCGAACGGAGTGAGGCTGGTAATAGAGAGCAAGCCATGAAAAGTAACTTTTCCTCCACATAAAATATGCTGTTTTTTCTTCAAATGTCGACAAATTAATGTAAAAATATCTCTTTTTAATAGTAATAATAATAATTATTATCAAAGATAAGTTGGTTTGCAAGGCGGCTTAGACCGGTATCGATGAATAGGCACAGGTCGTCGCTATAGTAATGTAACATAAAGCTGTCAGTGGACACTGTCAACAATAATTAATTTTTTAAAATTGCGTCTCCGATTGCGTTTTAATTCCGTATTGATAACCAATTATTGAGTAAGTTCGATTAAGTTAATAACCAATTTGTTCCTAAATTAGTGATTTTTAGAAATGCAGTGCACAAATTGAGTGATAAATACAAATTTTAGTTTAATAATTCTTGAGTTGTTGACGCTTGCTTTGTTCTTTGTTTGTATCTATGTTGCTATGGTAACACTTTTACCTCCGCCGGCGGAAAAGTGAAAAGTAATGCTCCGGCGGAGGAAAAATGAAACTTCACGGCCGCCTACACAGTCGAGTAATGACGGATTTACTGACGTTTGGAGAAAAAATGTGTTTAGAAAACGAGAATTCTGATACAGACGTAGATTTCTTGGATGAAATGAGTGATCTACCAGATAGTATAACGACTCCTAGAAAACAAAAAAGGAAAAGTCATATTAGATATCAAGCCTCAAAAATTAAAAATTACAATAGCAAACTTAAGAAACTGCGAACCAACACCAAAAATTTTAGAAAAAATAATAATGTTTTGAACATATTACCGTTTTTGGCACTTTGGACCCCCGTAGCAAAAAAGTTTGTTTTAATGCAAGTAAGAGACAGACTTAGAAATTTCACTAAAAGCGAGAAAGAATTGTCAATTGCTTTTTTTTATAAATCGCCTTGTGCATAAGTTTTCTTGAGAAGAAAAGGAATCATTCTACCAGCCCCCACAACTGTTAGAAGATGGATCAGTGAAAATATGTTTAAAACGGGCTTTGATGAGAATATAAACACCTGCAAATGAAGGGCGAAGTTATGACTTCTAAAGAGAAGAAATGTGTGGTAGCATTTGACGAGATGGCGATTAAGGAATATCTTGAGTACAATAAGAAATTAGACATTAGTGAAAGATTCGAAGATCTTGCCACTCTAGGAAGAAAAAACAAAAATGCTACTCATGTGCTAGTTTTTTTTCATTCGCGGTTTATACTCCAATTGGAAAGTTCCTGTTTCATACTTCTTCAGTGCAAATAACGTAAAAAAGGAAAATCTTAAAGACTTGATTTTGTATGTATTGAAAAATCTTTTTGATATAGGTTTCATCCCCAGACTAATTATCTGTGGGGGTAGTAACAATAGAGGAGCTTTGAACTTACTTGGGGTGACTAAAGAGCATTATAAGATCCTTTACACAAATAGTGCACTATATAAAAATCGGCCTCTCCTATTGGTCAATCCGCATGGTCCTCCACTCCCTTCGCTCGTCACGGGGGCTCAAGAAAAGGAACCTAACCAGGTGCTAACCCAAACTAACCCAAGACATACCCAAAATCAAGAAAAGACTGTTTAGAAACATAATCTTAAACAAAAAAATAAAAGAAGCAACGGGGTTTGAACCCGGGCCGTCCAGGTGAGACCCAGCTATCTAAACTTCTACACCACAAGAGCTCTTGACGGAAATTGATTGCATCACGAAGACATATTGTAATACGAGATGGATTGACCAATAGGAGAGGTCGATTTTTACATAGTGCACTATTTGTGTAAAGGATCTTAAAATGCGACTAAAGATAAGCCTTATAGCGGCGATAGTAAAATCATCGCGATATTCGATGCTCTTCATCTTTTCAAGAGCATTAGGAATATTATGCTTTCTGGGGTTTTCAAGTTGTTTGTTAAAATAATAAGCTTCAATATTATAAGAAAAACGTATCAAATCGATAAAAAATCGAATACAGCCAGAACGCTGCCTAAAATAACTGATAAGCATATTAATCCAAATGTATTTGAAAAGATTTCCTGTAAGTTGGCTTTGCAGATTTTTTCAAACACTATGGCTCCCGCTATAAAAAGATGCGTTGATTTAAAAAAAAGTTGACCAAAAAATTGGTACAGATACTGCCGGTTTTGTTCTAACGTTGAATAATATATTTGATGCTTTGAATAGTAGAAATTGTTTTCTAAAAATCCATATAATTGTGGTTTAAGCGACAGAAATACACACGCTATTGATGCTTTAAATGAAGGTAAAAATATATTTGAATCATTACTAAAAATATCAAGTAATAGCAAGAAAGAAAATGTACTGTCTAGACCACTTTGCTTTGAGGGAATGGTATAAACCATTAACGGAGTAATCGAGCTTTTCAATCAGTAAAAAGAACAAAACTTTCTTTTAACAAGTAGACTCAATCAGGATTTTTTAGAATTTTTTTTCTTAGTTGTTCGACAAAAAGGTGATTGGAACGTTAATCCAACAGCGCGGTCATTTCGTCTGTCTTTTAGAATACAGACAATAACCGGACTACTCAAGCCATCAAAAATTTCCAGTTGCGAACCTGATCATGACTTTCCTCTCTTAATGACAAATAATATTCCAATCTGTAACTTTGGTGCAAATGATTCTGAGATGGAACAAATCGATTCAGAAATCGGTGAAGTAGTTTTCGACTCGGTTTTCGATCCTAGTGATCTACCATTCCGGGAATCACCAGAATCGTTTGCCGATAATCCGCCAAGCGATAATCCAAAAACTGCTAGTCTTGAAGACTGCGATATAAATTACTATTCTGACTATCTTTTATATAAACTTCTAAAGAAATATCATTGCACCACTTGTCAACGACAATTAGGAATAAATGAGCATTTATATGACGAAAATCAATTATTTCTATTGCATAAAAACTATGGCTCGGATACAAAATTATTTTTAATAGCGCCGGCGAAAGAACTGGAAAAAGTTGTTTATAAATCAATGATTGAGTTCAAAAAATATTTTGCTATTTACAGACATCAAGCGTATGTTATGTACAAAATAAAAAATCAAATAATGTCTTTGAATGCTTTATAGTTAGGCAAAAAAGATACCAATTTATGCTATGAACATAGGGATTTTTTTATGTCCCATATGATTATAACCACTTTATATAAGTTTTGCAAGGCTATGAAAGGAAGAAATTTATACTCTATTTCGAAATGGTGCGGAGTAATAAAACCTACTTATAAATGCAAAACGCTAACAGAGTGGTCTAATAATTTTTTGTGATTTCTAAATATTTAGCCACAGCTGTTATAGCCTGCTGTATTATATTTTAACCATTCCACCCTGTTTTGTATGGCAATCCCGCTGCAAACAATAGGGTTTATTAGCAAAGGGGTCATTTTCTACCTGCAGTAGCGTACGTTTGGGTATTTAATTTAAAATACCTGTTTTACCTAAGTACTTTTATTTATTCACTTATTTATGTATATTCAAAAACAGTTAGTATTACTGTAACATTTTATCACATATAATATTTATTAATAAGGTATAAGAATTGCGATTTTGTGTAAACAGTTATGTAGAGAACTATGGTATATCATTTTCGTCGTCAGAAAAATCCGTCGAATCTTCGTCATGTTCCAAGGATATAATTAAAGGCTCTACAATTAGGTCAATTAAATGGTTTAGTTTCCACATTTTTTCTTCTTCTTTTATAACATGCTCAATACACTTACGCCATTTTTCAGAATCGACATTTTTTAAAGATTCCTCAAAGATAATTTTAACATCTTTCATTTTAAACGTCGTGTTTCTCCTTGCTACATAACTTTTTACTTGGGCCCAAACAAGTTCAATGGGATTTAATTCGCAATGATACGGAGGCAGACGAAGAATAGTAATATTTCGTTTCTGTGCAATTTTGTCACCTACATACTCGGTGAAACGAGCTTTATTTGAGAACACTATGGACAACAGTTCCCAGATGGTGGTTTTAGTCCGGTGGACCAGCCTTCTAAGAATGCTTGACGAAAACTTGAAATATTTTTGTCTTGCCAAATCTTCCCAACCGTATATCCTTCATTAAGCCATGTTTCGTCCAGATAATAAATCTTTCTATTCTCACTTCGAAACTGCTTTATCTGTCTTAAGTAATGTCTCCTCCAGCAAATAATTTCATCTTTTTCGATTAGGAGCGATTTTCTGCTTTGTTTTTCCCAGCTGAAATTCATTTGTTTTAAAGTTGTCCACAATTTCTTCCTGCTTATCGTTGGAGACATATTTTGGTCTTGCTTCAACGCTCCTAAAATTTTGTCGATGGTTGGTATTTCCTTATTAAAATAAAAGGAATGTACTGTTCTTCTAATTATAAGTTTGTAGTCTTCATCGATAGGCACTGTCTTTCTTCCTGAAGATGGTATAGGTGGTTTTACAGCTCCACTTTTTCGTTCACACCTTAATTTATATATCGACGTTTTTGAAACACCCGTCATTTGCGAACACATTTCCACCACAGTATCAACGCTATACAGAGGATTTTGATGTTTGAGGGCGTCATATACATTAAGAATAATATTCTTTTCGTTAACAGAAAATGGACATTTGCTCGCTCGTTTCACTGGAGAGAAAACTGAATTAGCCATTTTAATTGAAACTATGAAATGAAACAAACACACTGTGTCTTCTTCGGAAGAACAAATATAACTGAAAAATTACAATTACTTAAACTTTAGGGTATGCATACAAAAAATCGTCAAATTTGAATGTTTACAATAGTAATAAAAAACCTAAGTGTGATAAATATAATGCTGGGTAAGTCCGAGTATTAGGTCAGGTAAACGTTTAAAATATGTACGTATATGTACGTAATTATGTACGCCTATGTATCAGCCATCAGAAAATGATTTATTACTTCGCATCATATCGAAATAGAGTATAGTCAAAAAGTCAAAAACCTCAGATGCGAATAATTAATTCATGGGTTACAATCAGCCTTAACAATATTTAATTACACATCGACTTTTTAGCATGCGCAAAGTGTTACAGCAAGGGCTGAACGGAGGTTTATTTTCCACTATTTTATATTTTATTTTCAACCAAAATAACCAATGGATGTATTTTGGCCCTCAGATTGCAGAATGAGTGATTATTCTGTAATCTTTGGCAATAGTCAGTCTCTCCATATAGGTATTATTTCTATTTATACAAATATATATGGTAATATGGTGTGACACTATGTACTTAAGTTA
>JAEQML010073271.1:0-15057 GCA_016904865.1 Pissodes strobi | reverse complement strand
GCTACACCTTCCAAAGTTCTAAAGTCAGTTCTCCAGAAAGAAACAGCATCTAAGTTAAAGTTTACAGTAGTCGACAAAGTGAAGTCAGGTCTCTGAATTTCTAAAGCTTGAGTATAAGCCACCCGTTTACAGTGAAAGTCATTATCCCATTAATAATTTCAAAGGCCGAGTTAAGTTAATTTCGTTTCATTTCTCATTTTATATAAATTACAAGTTCATCAGAACTCTCGTAACGTACCGTTCGATAATTAAACTACCGTTTAGAGCAGATTCGTACGTTCGTAAGGGCCGCTCGTTGCAGAGAATGCGTTTAGTGATTGTATTGATCATATGTAAGTAGACAAGTGTATTTAAATAACTTTATAACCCAGTGAATAATTAGACTATGTACATGTATCAATCTTATTAACTTTTGCATGATAAACTTTCATCTACCAGTGACTATATATCAATTATCGCCTAATATTGAACCAGTAATGTTGGTTAGGATGTATAAAAAATATCTATGCCTTGTGTAATAAATCGCATCTATGATAACTTAGCAGTCTTTTCTTTATCGACCAAACCCGCAGGGTGCAGATAATACTTCTTATTGAAAAGGTGAAGCGAAACCACCAACTAATTAACTTGTCTCCTGTCTAAAAAGCTCCCTATAGGTCAGTTTTGTAATCGCTCGCAAAAATATCTACCATCTCGACCAAATCAAAAGGCAGGTAGCGACAAATGGTGTCAGATGTCTGTGGGGTTTCCATAGAAAATTGGTCAATTTTAGTTCATTTTAATTTGGAAAGGCTCTTCACTACCGTCAAGGTCCAACGAAAAGAAGTATAAATAAAAAATCTGCAGGTCGAAAGAAAGAACTAAGTAGTTAGGTTATCACGGTGAAATTAAACCATTTTTTGAAATTAAATAAATAAAATGGGAATCGAAGAAGAGATAAAAAAAACACTGCCGCAGGCACAAGCTCTAGCAAAAATCTCACAGGGAATATAACGGTAGGAATGGACGCAGTCCCAAATTACCATGGAATAACGGACATTTCAGATTTTCTAGAACACATAGAAACGACAGCATTATTAGCGAACTGGACAGAGGACCAAAAACTCGCAATAACTAGGCTTAAATTACAGGAGATTGCAAAGCAATATATTAATTCAGATATTACTGCAAAACAAACAAAAGATTGGCAAGATTTTTGCAAGATTTTAAAAACGCAATTTAAAATAAAAGCGGTCCCAGGACAAGAGTTAAAAAATTTTGTAGAATGTAGGCAAAAATTCGGAGAAACTTGTAGGCAATTTTTAATACGAATTAGAATAATAGGCAATAAAATTAAGGGAACTTCGCAGGATCCAGTGATTGCGAATATTTTAAATCAGCAGCATGAAAAAGATTTGTTAAAACAATTTGTTTTGGGATTACTACCGTCTATACGAGACAAGGTACTCTGAGATACTTATTGGCCTGTAATTTCCAACCAGAGCATTGTCTCCGGACTTCAGAATGGGCGAGATAAAGCTGGACTTCCAAAGTTGAGGGAACACTCCCGATTTTAAAGATAAATCTCAGCCTGTAACTATGGATGACGCATTAGAAAAAGCGGAAATTGAGGAAATGATATTTAATTTCAATAAAACCAAAATTAAATCATTATGGCCTCAAGACAATGCTGTCATGCCCACAATTATAAGAAAAGAGCCACAGGGAGCACTTGACCACATGCAAGTCCGTCCTATTAAGCGATGTTTCCAATGCAACCAGCCAGGCCATTTTAAAATAAATTGTCCTACCTATATTCACAATGCATCTCAGCCAAGAAGCTATCCACCCGTTTCACCTACCAGGCGACAATACAACGAGTTCAGACGAGTAGAGAATCTGCAGAGATCCGCTAATTATCGAGAATTCCCTCGCCAAGAAGAAAGAAAATATTATGGGCCACAGACTTATAATTATGAGTTAAATAATTATAAGAAAAGACATGAGAACCCTGGAAATCCTACCTATCAATCACGAAACGATCACAAGCAAAGAAAGACGTATGCCGAAGTGACAGGATACCGCCGAACTCATAATCAGGATAAAAGAAAGGATTATGTAAAAAGCAGCAATTTCACTGCTAACACCAGGCCTGTCCGAGGCCAGAACTTTAAAGATACCTCAGCTACCGAGAATCTCCCTACTCATAGCCGAAGCGCAGCTGATCACGCTAGCCAGCCAGCTTTAAATGTAAACGCAGTCACATTCCAGCCCCTCAATGCGGCTGCTACCGAGGAATGGTAATTCCAGAACCACTAAAGATACTCACCTGCATCCAAGAGCCTGTGCTCCGTAGTAATCTGATCACCGTGTGTCTACACGATCAGCCTAGGGTTGCTCTTATCGACTCTGGAGCAGCAATATCTTTAATAACGCCAGACCTCGCCCAGGGGTATGAAGTACTAGAAGGGAAACATTTCTATATTAGGGATATTCAAGGAAATGTAATCAAACAATTAGGAAGCGTGCAAATTCCTATTAGAATAGGAACGTATTCTACGGTGATTCAAGAGTTTGTGGTCACCAACGCAGTACGTTACGACGCTGACTTCTTGCTAGGATTGGATTTCCTCAGTGATAATAATGTTAAGATAGATTGGGAACAAGACGTATTATATATAAAGGAAGGCGATACAGTGCCTCTACAGGCAGAGCGTTGGAGCATCCGCCAAATTAGAAATAACGATTTAGTGCATAAGAATGCACCAGAGGAAACTTCGGTAAGAACCGAGATAAAACTACTGAGAAGAGAATAAGTGCTTGAGTTAAAAGAAAATATTACTAAACTCACAAATGAAAGAAACAATTCCCAGATAATGTCTGCCACTTCAGATGGACTACACAGTATGAGTTCTCAGTCACGGCCAATGATTAAGGACTCGGAAAACCGGATGGTTGGCCGCCGTCCCGGTTTTTCTCATCTTTCTAATCAAGAATGTACGTCACCTTCTGAAGAATGGAAGTCCGCGGCTTCCTCAGAAGACAAGAAATCACAGGAATATACTTTCAAGAGTAATGAAAAGTTAATGCATTCCAAGACTCGCACCTCAGTGGATTTATCGTCTAATAGTTTTGAGCAAACTAAATCAGAAGAATTGAAAATTCAGTTAGCGGGAAATTTAACATTACCTGCCCGAAGCCAAGTTATATGTTATGGAAATATAATGAAGTACAAGGAATCCGAAGGCTCGGATATAGTGATCGAAGGAAGTTAATCTAATCCTTCTGGAATATTAGTAGGCCGAGTTTTATGCCGAAAGAAGAAGGAAATACCTCTTAAAATAGTAAACGCCAATCCACATGAAGTATTTTTTGCCAAAAAAGACAGTTATCGCTTATGCTTTGGAAGCAGAGACGATGTCCCCTCCAGAAAATATACAGGGTGGACATAAAATAGGATTAGTATCGAACAAGATACCAAGGAAATCCTAGATAAGTTGCATTTAACGAATCCCAATGGAATACATGAAATAAAATTAAGAAATTTAATTGTGGAATATATAGATATATTCAAAGCACCCAGCCAAAAGCTTAGTTGCACAAATCAAGTGAAACACCGTATAATTACGGAAGATGTACCTCCTATATGCAAGAAATCATATAGAGTCCCTTATCATAGAAAAAAGATTTTACAGGGTGAAATACAACAGTTATTAGATGATGGCATTATAGAGGAAAGCAAGAGTCCTTGGTCTTTCCCCGCCATTTTGGTTGAGAAACGTCTACATCCAGGAGAAGATCCTCAGTTCAGGCTGTGCATAGATTACCGAGAATTGAATAAAATCACAAAAACAGATATTTTTCCCTTGCCGAATATTCAAGAGACCATTGATCAACTTACGGGATCATGTTTGTTTTCGACGATGGATTTAGCCAGTGGATACTTCCAAGTTGAGCTTGATAAACGAGATCGAGAAAAGAGTGCCTTTGTTACTCCAGACAACACGTACTAGTTTACCAGGATGGCTATGGGTCTGAAAAACTCGCCCAGTACATACATGAGATTCATGCATAGTATATTTTCAAGATTAATAGGAACTGAACTATTGGTATATCTAGATGACATAATAGTTTACTCAAAAAATTGTCTAGAGGACCATCTCGATAGACTTCGCAGAGTATTTAACATTATGAGAAAGAGTAATTTGAAATTCAAACCAACCAAGTGTCATTTCTTACAGACAGAAACAAAATATTTAGGACACTTCATATCGGACAAAGGATGTACTGCCGATCCAGTCAAAAGCAAAGCAATTGACACCTATCCAAGACCAAGAAATATCAAGGAAATTCGAGCATTTTTAGGTCTTTGTGGATTTTACAGACGCTTTGTACCTCGTTTTTCAGAGATATCTCAGCCTTTGACTCACCTAACGAAGAAAAATACACCGTTTAAGTGGACAGATAAACAACAAGAAGCTTTCAAAACATTAAAAAAGGCATTAGTAACGCCACCGATATTAAAATATCCAGATTTCAAAAGACCCTTTATTTTAACCACGGACGCCAGTGGAACGGCAGTATCTGCCATTTTAAGTCAAAAATACGATGACCAAGAACACCCTAGCAGAACTTTACTTTCTGCTGAGACCCGGTATTCTACGATAGAACTAGAGGCTCTAGCTGTGATAGAAGGAGTTAAAAAATTCCGTTATTATCTAACAGGAAGCCATTTTTTTATATTTACTGATCATAAGCCACTCAAGTATATCTTAAATATAAAAGATTGCAGTTTACGACTAGCCAAATGGGCCATGTTCTTAATGGAATACAGTTTTACGATTGAATATCGACCGGGAAAGAAAAATCAAAACGCCGACGCTTTGTCTAGAATTCCACAGGTCACCAACCAGGAAAAACCACATGTAGAACAAATACTTAGAGTCACTAGTGAACCTCCTTATCATGAAGGAAAACCTATGTTACCTGTTATATGGACAAGAGAAGAAATCAGGCGGAAACAACAGGCCGATCCAGTAACTCAACACATCATTCAAAGTTTACCAGATCCAACGGATACCTATTACCTAGATATGGATATCGTGCTCTATCTTAAAAGGCAACAGAATGAAAGATATGATAAAATCGTAGCTCCCCGAGCGATGATTCGTGATATATTAACCCTCTATCACAACTCACCCATGGCTTGTCACGGAGGACAACATAAAACCTTATATTTAATCAAGAAAGATTTTTATTGGAAAGGAATGACTAGGGATGTCAAATCATTTTGTGAAGAATGTCACTCATGCAGCATTATGAAAAAGCACTACCAACCTCCAGAACAATTACAAAAGCTTCCCGTCCCAGGCACCGTATTCGGAAGAATAAGCTTAGACATTGTGGGACCTTTAAATACAACTCGAAATGGCAATAAATATATTCTAACCTGTATAGATTATTTAACTCGCTTTCCCGAAGCTATTCCACTGCCGGATATTACCGCAACTACTGTAGCCAAAGCATTCGTGACTAATATCATCCTTAGATATGGGATATCTCGCCAAATTCTAACCGATTGCGGACAACAATTCATTGGAAAATTGTTTAAAGAAATTTGCAAAATCCTACAGATCGAGAAGTTGCAAACTACACCCTACCATGCCGCTTGTAATGGTATGATAGAACGCATGCACAAGACTAAAAAGTATGATCAAACATTACGTAAACAACGATAATGATTCATGGGATGATTTTTTACCATTCGCAATCATGGCCTACAGAAACCATGTCCACGACTCTACAAAAGAGAGTACAATTTTTTTAATGTTTGGTAGAGATATGGAACTACCGCAATATTTAATTACCCGACCCAGAGAACATCGATATGACTTAGATGACAATTATGCCATCGAAATGTTACAACGAATGCAATATGCTTTAGCCAAAGCTATTGAATACTTAGAACAAACAGCTGAAGATCGTTACAATCGAAAAGCCAAACCAAAACAATTTAAAATAGGAGATCGAGTATACTTATGCACTCCTGCTACACCAGGAAAGTTACATTTAGCAAGAAAATTCCAGTCCTCATTTACAGGACCTTTCCGAGTACTTGAAGTCAAAGGACCTGTTACGTACAAAATAAAGGAAATTAATGGACGAAAGGAACACATTGTACATGGAAATCGATTAAAACTATGCCGATGTCCCGAAATTCACCATAAAGAACGCCAGGACATATTCCCTGAGAATAATAAGGATAACGAACCAGTGGAAACAGATGTTAGCAACACCATATACTACTATGTGTCACCGCCATCTGTACCAATTTCAGATCCAGCCGAGGATTCCTCTGCTGAAGGACAACTGCCAGGAGAAGAAAACGAAAATTCTTTGGAAGAACAAGTAGTAAAATCTATCGAACATCAAGAAGAGTTAGTTTTCGAAGAAGAAAACCTTTCGGACGAAGACCAACTGCCAGACGAAGAAGACGAAAATTCTTTCGAAGAACAAATAGCCAAATCCATGGAACATCTCGACGAGCTAGTTTCCGAAGAAACCGACAGCTCGGATGAAGAACAACCAGAACCCTCTATTGAACGATTAGAGATATCAGCCTCAGAAGAACAAGAAACTATAGAGCCAAGCTCCTCTACTAGTAACACTATGTTAAACGACTCTCTTGTCACTCGTAGCGGACGAATAAGCCAGAAGCCAGCTTAATATCAGGCGTCACAAGAATAACAAGACACTTACACTTACCCAAATCTCATCTTCTCACGGCTGAAGACCGCTTTCCTTTTTACAGTGATCTCCATGAGCCGCAGAGTCAAGACCGAGTCAGAAGGCATCATCGCCTATGACTGTAAAAATTCTAAGACCAACATCTCAGCTATATCCCTCCGAGATATCGCCGAATGTCCCGATCCAGAATTGGGCTACCAAACTACCACTATGGATGTTCAAGTATTAGAAAGAAAAAAAGGTAGATTCAACCTTAGTTCAAACATGTTTATTCGAAGTCACCCGACTCATCACTCACTGTGGAATGCACTCCCACTCGTCTGTTGTTCAGGGAGGATTGTTAACCTATATACACCAAATAGGTGCTGAACAATGTTGAAAGGTACACGAATACCATGAATATAGAGGATTTCAAGGTCAAATTATTGCCAACCTCAAAACCAATTCAACCATAAGCGCAGCCATCACTTTGGCTGGACATCTATCACATGATGGTACCTGCAAAGGCACGACATATATGGAAGACGGACACGTATGGGAAGACGTAGTCGTCACAGCCTCAATTAAGATTAGTATCTATGAATATCTAGCTACGATTAAGCTAGAGGAGAACGAAATATCCTTACGAGAAGGCATCACATGTCCTTTTATAAAAGGTTATTGTATGGATTATTCGATAGGAGAATCAATTTGGTCCATAACCATGGCCAATAATTGCGAACAATATCGATTAATCTATTCAGGAGAAGCACAGCTCGTAAAAGAAAATATTAAGTCCACTCCGAACCACCAATTTTTAGTAGTAGAGGCGGACCAAGCTATTTTTGCCATTCAATTATTGCAACACGAAACCATATGCCACGAATTAATGTGGATTACTGAACACCCCAGACTTATGGTCCTCGATACAACTAATCGAACTGCCCCAGTACGCCGCTGGCACAGCCAAGCCAACCCAAAAAATACGGATCTAATAGCTTATATAAATACGAAACTCCTATATGTAGAACAATCATTAAAACGAAGTTTAAACTCGCTGCAAGAAAATGCCGTATACCGAAACCGAAGATGTTTACTGCATAGAGAAATTCTAAGAAATCGACTTATATTAGCTACCTTAAATCCTAATGCAGTTTTAACCTTATTAAAAGACAAAATGGGTTATACCGCGAAACTCTCCGGAGAAATAATGTACATTATGAAATGTCTGCCCGTTATAGTGCATATCAGATGCACTAAGCATTGTTTCTTAGAACTACCAGCAATCTATAACAATCAGAGTGTGTTTATGTCTCCGATGACTCGTATATTGATATCACATGGGCAAGAAACTGAATGTAATGCTCTCATACCTATTATGTATTATTTACAATCTAGCTGGATTGGATTTGATCCCTCCCTTAATTATAATGTCAAACCATTACAATTGAAACCAGATTACGAAATTCCATTACCAATCAAAACCATACATGAACTAGGCCATTTGGGCCTTTACCCTGAAAATGAAATCCAAGCAGCACAATAGTCTATTATTTTCGGTTTAGAAAGGGCCGCTGTAGATAATATTATTACAAGACGCATATCCGGAAAATCCCTAGAATCTCAAGGATTTTCACCTTTATCGTTATTTAATAGAAAAGAAATGGTTCAACTAGCTAATACTTTCCTGAGAAAAATTTACGGTTATTTCTCACGCTTAGGAGAATGGACATCCGGACTTCTAGGTATATATTTTATATTTCGCACATGTAAATTCCTAATGGGAACTGTTTTACATGCCGTTTCCCTGCATCGAGCTAAAGGATGCTCCTTTGCGTTATTTGCCGCCTTCTTAGGACCACTTACTTTATTCCTATTGCATAAGACCCAAAAACGTGAGAAAGAGGAAGCGATTCCGCCACCTGTTGCCCTAGCAAAGGTAGCAGACGCAACGGCGCTATCCGCCGAAATCAATGCGATGCCAGGACCGTACCCTATTTTACCTAGAGAATAGGACTTATGGTGTATATAAGCTGATATAGCCAAAAAATTGTAAAACGTGTAGGATATGCTATTAACTGAATATATTATAGTGTTTAAGCTTTATACTGTCGAAAGTATATCTTTCTAGTACCGCTTGTTGTGAGTCCCTTATCTACCATCATCAAGTTTCAGAAGAAAGATGGATGGCAACCTACCTTAACGATAGCCGCCGATCTAGAAAGCCAGTTAGAAGTACGAGTAGATTGACAGTACACAGACCATTATGTTTCTGAATCCACAGAGTTACGATGGATGAACATGAAAAATTTCATTAAAGGCGCCGTAGGAATATCAAATCATTTTTTTTTCTTCTTAATATTAAACTGTGGAGACGATTACCTTATTTACTTGCATCGATATTATAACGACACCTATCTAGTATCTTAATCCGATGTTATGCTATACAGTTGCATATGCAACCAGAGCACTATTGCCGAAACTCCTCCACAGAAATTAGGAGCCCTCAATAGAAGCACCCTCCTAGTGATAATCTTTGTAGGCACTATTTTTTCACTCCTTATTGGCATTAGTACTTTAATTTTCTACTATTTTTATCACGAGAAACGAAAGACAAGAACCAGTCAAGGAAATCAAATAAGGATAACTCAACCTCCTGTTGAAAGTTTCAGAAGATGGACACCACCCAGTTATAACGATTTAATTCACTTGAATTACGACAAACCAAAACCTTTGAGGCCAGTTTCGATGCCCTCAATAGAAACAATTAGCCCTACCTATGAGACTATGGCACCAGCCGCCGCCTCTTCAACGGCCTAGGTGCAGATGACTTGCACCAATCCTGCTTGTACCACCGTATCGATCCAAAGATATTCCTTTCCTATATATCAGAATGTTAAATTCACCTCTTCAGGATATATTATTCCTCTCGATGTTATCATGGAAAATCCATACGAGGAAACACAAAATTTACCATACTGACAGGCCAAATCCGGCCCTGTACTCTCTCCCCTCGTAAGCCAGAAGTACCTGATGGAAGCAATAAAGGACATCCTAGCCATTTAAGAAATAGCCTTTCGATGTAAAATTATAAGCAAATTGTGAGAACTTTTCCCCTCGCTATTGCCAAATTTAATTAGGAAACGAATATTATAAACAGACGGCGAAATGTGCATCCGCAACTAGGATCTGCAAGATTGGGATCCTGGGAAAATTCTAAACCAAGTTGTCTCATACTTACACTGAAACAAGACTTTTGTTTTAGCTACATCCTGAAGGAGGGGAACACGAACTGTTAAATACCCTTACATGTGAATGAAAAATCTAGTACTATCTTCGATCGACAACATGATCCACGAAACTATCGAACAGTTAGTGATGTACATCGCGAGTTTAACCAACCCAGATCTAGCCCTTCGGTTACTGATAATTGCTTTAAATGAGACATTGCGGATTCACGAGCGATTAGGCGGATCTGCTCCCGCGGACTCAGAAAACACGCGTTATTTCCGTGCAATGAACTTATATAACTTATACGCCTTGCACTCGGAGTTCTTGCGAAGAAATCCGGCCCTTCAGACTTTTCCGTGCGTGTGCCCGTACTGTACGAAGCTGAAAATTATTACGTGGAAAGCGGCGAGACATAACGCTCCCACCGGTAGTGTCTATGTCTATATATATATATATATCTGGCCTGCCGGGAATAAAGGCGGCTGAGGGTTATAAATCACCCAACATGCCGCCCGAACACCCGGCCGCGGACCACCTCACGACACATACCGTAAACCGCCTGGCTCGCAATGACCCTCGACGAGGTAGCGGGCTGGGGGGCACGGGGGCCTTGGCTTAATCGCCTGGGCCAAGTGGATGGGGACCATCATAAAACCCCCCCCAATCCCAAGGTTTCTGTCGGCGCCGAAGGGATGTATGGTGTATTCAGCCGATAGCCGACAAAACTCGGGGCACCGGGCACACCCCGTTTTATCTATGCCTTCTGGCCAAGTGGGGGCTCCTTGGCTGGTGACTTTTTATTTCCCCCATACTCGTGGGATCTATTATGGAATGCCCCCTGTGAGGCGGGGGAGCAACCGGGCTCCTCCAGGGGACCGTTTGCTATCCCTGCTAGCAGCGAAGGGGGCTAGGGCTCGGCCACGGCTGGGCCCTCAGCCAGTGGAACGGAGCCCCGCTCCAACAACAGAAGCGGGGCTCAGAAGAAGAAGAAGGCGAAGAGGAAGAGGCTCCTGGCGGCTAGACTGACAGCGAGCTCGTCCTCGGCCCAGAATCAACCTGGCACGCCGTCAACGGAAGGCTCCGTAGGGGGCACTCCGGAAACGGCGGGCGGGAAGAGAAAAAGGAAGGTCGGCTCAGGGGCCAATCCGAAGGCACCCGGGCAAGACCAGCAGAAGGCGGGTCCCAAAACAGCGGAACCCGCGAAAGGAAGTACGACGGTGAGTGGCTCCACACAGGGGGCCCCGCAGTCATATGCTCAGGTGGCCACGGCGGAGGGACCGAGGATCCTGGTGGGTCTTCGGGGGCAGAAAACAAACCTGTCTCCCGAGGACGTGCTGAGGTTTATTGGGACTCTCAATCGCTGGGTAAGCCTCAGCATAATGAGGGGAGATGTATCTCCCCCGAGAATTCGCACTATCAGGGTGTGGCGGGGCCATATCCTGATCGTCGCAGATGACGAGGAATCCAGGGGTGGATCCGCAGGGAACTGATTAACGTCAGGCCCTGGGGAGTCGCGAACCTGGTCGAGGTGGACCCGCAAGGGTTGAGGCTTAGGAGGGCGGCGGTCTGGATTCCTGGGCTGGCGGCGGACGTGTCTGATGAGGCAATAGTCCGCTGCCTGGAGGTCCAAAATGGTTTGGACTGCCGACTGTGGAGAGTTTGGAAGAGGACGACGGAGGAGAAGGGATCCAGGATTGTGATGGGGGTGGACGACAGGTCCGCTGATACCATCGCGTCTACGGGCTCTCTCCTCTTCTGCTTGGCGGTGCAGGTAAGGGTACAAGCCGCACCGGGGTCGAGATCTGAGGAGGGGTCAGCGGCTCCAGACGGGAGCTCTCCGGAGGAGGGCCCCGAGGGTGAGCTCGCCATGGACGTGGACGTGGGGGCCTCTGAGGAGGCCATGGTGGGATCGCCGCTGGCCGCTCCTCATTCAACGACTAGCGTAGAGGTGGGCCCCCCTCCGGGAGGTGCCACAGTGGAAGAGCTCCGTCAGTCTGACTCAGACTGAGGGGCGCTCTTCAGTACGAATGAAGGGTGGACGTTGACCATATCCATTCTACAGATAAATCTGCAGCATAGTAGGGCTGCTACGGCCCACCTATGCAAGAAGATAGTAGAGGAGGGTACAGCAAAAGAGCTGAGGAGGTTAGGAACCCCAGAGCAACCAACTGGGACGTCTATAGGGAGGAGCTAGGCTGGCGTATAAGGGACATGCCGAGGAAGTACCGGGCCGCCGATGAGCTGGATGACGCCGCAAGGTGGATAGGATCATCGATGGCCGGGGCTTTCGCAAGCAGCTGCCCGGTGACTAAGCGTCACTGTAAAGGGAAAACTCCTTGGTGGAATTCCACCCTGGAGAACCTTAGGAAACAGCTGAGAAGGCTCTTCAATAGGGCTACACACAGCGGGGTAGATACTGACTGGGACCTATATAAAGAGACCCGGGGGCAGTACAAAAGAGAGCTGAGAGGATCGCGAAGGAGTGCCTGGAGGGCCTACTGTGGAGGGGTATCTCCAGCCCCGGCCGCTGCTAGGCTCTGCAAGGTGCTGTCAAGGGATCCACTCGTCAAATTGGGCAGTGTCCGTAAGCCAGGCGGAGGCTATACGTCGTCACCGGCGGATACTCTGCACCAACTTCTGACCACACACTTCCTAGGCTCAACAGGTATGGACCGGGGAGGTGAGGGCGGGGCCGGGTTCAGCATTAGAGCTGACTACGGCACTGCCAGAAAGATGGTCAGCTACAATAGGCTAAGGTGGGCGATCGAGACCTTCGCCCCGTTTAAGGCGGCAGGTGAGGATGGAGTCTTCCCGGCGCTGTTGCAGCGTGACGGAGGACTCCTCAGCACGCCGCTGATGGACCTTATCAGGGCCTCTATCGCACACGGGTATGTACCGGAGCCCTGGAGGCACAGCAGAGTGGTGTTCATTCCCAAGGCGGGAAGGAACGACTACACCGATACGAAATAATATCGACCCATTTGTCTCACCAGCTTCTTGATGAAGACACTAGAGAGGCTGGTGGACCGATACCTCAGGGAGTGGGTGGCTCTAAGGGCCCCTCTGAGTTCCGAACAGCACGCATATCGAACAGGCAGGTCGGTGGACTCGGCTCTTCACCACCTGGTATCCAGGTTGGAGGAGGGGCTGGGGGGCAGACGGCTATCGGTGTGCGTGTTTGCGGATATTGAAGGAGCCTTCAATAACACAGCCGTGACTTCAATCTGCCGATCGGTGGAGCGAACAGGGGTGGGTCCGGTCATAACGAGCTGGATCCGCTCCATGCTCACCGGGCGGAGGGTCGAGGCTAGGCTGGAAGATGAGGTGTTTGGGGTTGAGTCATCGCGGGGATGTCCTCAGGGGGGGGTTTTGTCCCCCTTTCTGTGGTGTCTAGTGGTTGACGAGATCCTACGCATCCTGAGAACAGAGCATGGGGTCTATGTACAGGCCTATGCAGACGATGTTGTGATTATGGCACAAGATACTGAGGTGGGAATATTGCAGAGGCTTCTGGAGGAAGCACAGTGGTGTAGGGATAACGAACTCAGAGCGAATCCCAACAAGGTAGAGATGGTCATCTTCACCAGGAAAAGGAAGCTGGAGGTCTCTCCCAACATCACGTTGGAAGGGACCCCCCTTGTGGCTAAGAAATGCGTCAAGTACCTGGGTGTCTGGTTGGACTCCAAACTGACCTTTCAGGAACACATTCGGCTCAAGACCGCGGCGGCGCTCAGTGCCCTGTGGGCTTGCCGTAGGGCGCTGGGAGGGACCTGGGGACTTGGGCCGAAAACTATGTTATGGATCTATAGGACGATGATCGCTCCGATGCTCATGCACGGATCGGTTGTTTGGTGGCCAGGATCCATGAAAATGGCGTCCAGACTAGTGCTGGACAAATTACAGCGACTTGCATGCCTCTGCATCACCGGGGCTATGAGGACGGCGCCCACGAGGGCCCTGGAGGTGCTGGTGGGGTTGCCCCCGTTGGCGGACCGGGTGAAGCACGAGGCAGCCAGAGCGGCTATGAGATTGGCTGATGCGGGGATGTGGAGTGACAACGGCTCCTGCCAGGGCCATTGTGGTCTATGGCGGGGCTTGTCTGGGGACCTAGCCATTCTGGGGATGCCAGGTGACGCGATGGTTCCTGAGATAGGCTTTCCCGAGGGGCTGAACTTCCTCTTCCCTACAAAGGAGGATTGGACGGAGGGAAGGACGGGAACGTGGGATGGGCTAGTCTGGTTCACAGACGGGTCCAGAATGGGAACACTGTCCGGAACAGGTGGGTACTGTGAGGCCCTGGGGCGGGAGCTATCTGCCTCACTGGGCGAGCACACTACGGTTTGCCAAGCGGAAATTTTTGCGATCATGATGGGGGTCTGGGAGTCGTTAAGGCTCAATGTCGTTGGCGGGAGGATTTTCTTCTGCTCCGACAGCAAGGCGCTGAAGTCGGTCCGCACGCGCTCTCTGTTGGTAAGGGAGTGTAGAAGCTGGCTGAGTGAACTTACAAAGGTTAAAAAGGTCACGCTGGTCTGGGTACCGGGACAGTCGGGTGTACCGGGAAACGAGGCCGCTGATGCCTTAGCCAGAGAAGGCTCCGCACGCAGACACTTGGGGCCTGATCCCTGTGTGGGGAACGCTCAGTGTGTTCGCGAAAGAGCCTTGGAGGCCTGGATGGAGGGTCGGGCGGATGAGGTATGGCGGACGGCTCCGGGGATGAGACAGACCAGGCTCATGATACATGGGCCCGCGAAGAGTCTCACCAGGTGGCTGTTGTGCCTACCTAGGAACGAGTGCAGGACCCTGGTAGGATTCTACACAGGGCACTGTAGGCTTAGACGGCACCTGACCCTGCTGAGAATTGCAGAGGAGGGGGAGTGTAGATGGTGCATGGAGGACGACGAGACCCCATACCATCTACTTACGGAATGCCCCGCCTTCGCTTGGGCAAAATACAGAATCTTTGGCGTGACGTCAATCGAGCCAGATTCAGTGCGTCGTGTTAGTCTGAAGGAGATGCGGGCTTTCTTAAGGAGGACCGGCATCCTGGAGGTTCTCTAATGCGGGCTGGGGGCACAACGGGCCCAATTGGTGGCCTAAGTGCAAGGCCCGCTAGGGGCCACC
>JAEQML010073270.1:0-15058 GCA_016904865.1 Pissodes strobi | reverse complement strand
TGTTAGCTATTTGGCTAGCGCGTTTTTGTCATATCTGCGTTTGTGGATTTAATTACGTGTTATTTGGACGTTGGACTATAGTCTTTGAATTCTACATTGAAGATTAATTAGGCAGTGCTAAATGTATCGAAAAATAGACTATTTAAACCCAAATATTACATACCAGCGTAAGTAAATAAACTCATATACGTGCTCTGCGAACATTATTTTAGAAATGAAAGTACCTATTTTAAATATTATTTGTTTGCCAGCACATGTTTAAAGTATCGTGAGTTAATAGAATGCGATGTTTCTTTGACAAAATTATTAGTTTCAAAATGTTATGGAAAATTTAACGCTTTAAATTTAGTTTGGGTAAGATAGCAGAAAAACAGGTGATCTTTAACAAGCTATCAAAATTACTTAACAGAATTGTTTAATTAATACGAGAATTAATATAATCGGAGGAACCTATTTCAAGCTGATTTTCAAAAAAAAATAAAAAATGCGGAATGCTAATTTTCTTTCATAATAATAACATTTCAATCAGGACCTATTTATCAACGCGTAGCTGTCACTGGTCGGCAGAATGACGTGACTGACATTCCGCCGTCCATTTGTCAACATTCCCTATTCCTTGGTTTCGCTTCGTTTCATTTTGTGTGTCTGTGTCTTGCCAATCACATTTACTATGGAAATTAATTCAGGAGGATGTTTCGCCTATATTTTGGGCTAGTTCTTGTTGGTTGTGCTTCCGAAGGGAGCGGAGTTCTAGGCATGAAGTGTTGAAATATTTGAAGACAAAACGTAACGAGGGAGCCTGTATGCTTGATACAAATATGCTTCAAGTAAAAAAACACAAAAAAAACATTTTAACGCTTTTTTCGATTAGAAAGCTAGTACCTAATTGTTTCTTTTTTTAGAAAAATAGATATTTTTGATATCGCTATCGTTAACTGGGCTCGAAAAATAATTCATATTTTTCATAAAACAACAAATATTTTTAACGAAAATATAAAATATGTGTGCAATATACTTATAATAAATACTATAAAGAAGTTGCCAAGTGGCATATATATGACCATTTTGGTGATCACTTCGGTGCATCGGTGGCCACTGCCATTCAATATTGCAACTCGTCTTGAGCCAATATTTCAAGGTGTCACAATCTGATTTGGCAAGTGTAAAAGATTTGAAAGTTCATTTTATATGCTGCATTTAGCAAAAAAATACGCTATATTTTGCGGAAAGAATTATTGAGTATTGATCTCTTCGGTTAATGAATTCTAAATTCATTGATTCGATTTGTTGTCAATAAGCTTATGGTTGCCGCATTTATTAATGTAAATTAATTTTATTCTACATATAGGTTAATGATATACTTGTACTCGCTTTTTTAACACTATTGTGTCCTTGAGTAGCTATTTTGAACATCCTTTTCTCTTATGTTGCCCTCAGGCATTTTGTGACTATATTTATTTTAGTTAATAAACGAGCCACAAATTGCTTAGGTTTAATCAAATTACTAAAATAAGATATTATGTTATTAGTATAAGTTTGCTTAATTTATATTACATTAATTATGCTTGCTGGTCGTTCTATATTTTTAAGAATTGGGTTAATAAAACCTATTGTAAAGCGTCATTAGATCCGTCAAACTCATATATTATTTTCGGTTTGAATATTTCATAACTTTTTGGGGGTACTGATTTGCTTTATTTCATTCGGCGGCTGATAACTACTGATAACTTTTTGGAATCCCTAATTTGCTTGGAGATATTTATATTTACCTTTTCACGCGACCGGTTGTAACTCTTGTAATATTCGGTTGGTGGCCCTGAATGGTAGTGATGAACTATTTCCCATAATTGTTGCTGTCGATTTAAATTTTTAAAGGTTTATCATTTCATTTAGGAATATTTTCTAGTATTTCTTGAAAAAATTAACTTTAGCTCATTAATTGTTGCTTCCGCCGTCATTTTACAACCATAATAAACGTGAACTAAGTCGTTTATTGTCTTAGAATTATTCCTCGTATCGCTAGGCATTTCTCGGCTCTAACAATTTTTCTGATTCGACGTTTTCTTTTCTAATCTCGTGAAAGTGAAAAGGCAAATTGACTGAAACGTATGCAGAGTTCTTCTAGAAATACCCTTCGGTGTGATAGGAAGCATTTTGCTTTAGTGCAGTCATAGTGGACTCAACTTTCCGTATTGTGTTAATACTACCCTTCTAGGGAATCTTTTCTATTGCTTGTTAAACACATGGACGCCAACGCTAAGGGCTATTTTCCATTATTCCTAGAGGCCTTCCGAGCTCATCTTACACGATCGAGGCCGTTGATTCTCCGGCCACCCTCCGACTCAAGAGAGGTAGTTATTGCTAAAATGTTTTGTCTAATTTAACGATTTAATTGTCTCATCTATGTTCAAATTTTTTTACATTGACCACCACTTGCATTGCATTCCATGATATATTTAACCTATTTCCTTTTATCATATCTGAATTTTTATATAAATGTGACTTTAGTTTTGATCATATGGGGAAGTTTATATTATTTAGGGGTGATTCATACCTATTCCTTTTTTTATATTCAAGTTGTTTGTACCTTTTGCAATTCTTTTATTTGATGATGGTCATTGAAAATCCATTGATAATTTTTGGGGGATTTGTTTTATAATGAAAATATATTTATGCATGGGGGGCTATAGTTTTTTTCATTGAAGTAAGGGCTTCGTCTAATTGGTATTGGGTTATTACAGGGTTTTATCACCGGGTTATCTCACTGCAATTTTACCACCAAGGCTATCGAGTGCCATTGCAGTACCTGGGTTTTGCTACAGGTGCCCGGCGCCTCCACCAGAGGTACTTCTTACCTCCACTCGAGCTTGACGAACCGGATCTAATGGGCTATCGTTGACTAGATTCTAATGTAATCTCTTTGTCTTCCTTACCGGTTGATTTAATAATTACTGTTGATATATATTTTATTGATATTTTTCCTGCCGATTAATAATCGTTTTTAATATTTAAATATAAATTTGGTCTTGTTGGCCAAGCTTTAAGATAGCTTCGGATTGTAGTGTTTAGAGCGTTTAGGTGTAAGGCATACAGTACCGAGTTAACAACAGAATTGGTCTCAGTACATTCATCATATTGTGGCTTTATTATTAATTACTTAATAGTCTTTTGACATTCCTTCGCCAACAATTTTATAAACTTTTTCTAAAATATTCTCCTAAATAAAATTCTTGTCGCCTTTAAATTGCATAAATTTCACTATAAGATTGTTGCTGTTAAAGAAAAACCTAGAGGCCAATAAATTGTTCCGTAAATTTTGATTGTGTTTTCTTGTTAAGATTGAGTTTCTTTATTTGATAAGCGTGCCAACAACCCCGTACAACACCAGCCAAGCTTTTCCAGTTTAGTTGGTAAGAACTTGTGGCGCTCTTGAACTCCACTCCCGGAGCCGGTTATTGCAAACACGACTCTCCGGTGTTAGGTTTGTTTTGTATTAAAATCTTTACTTGTTTACCTTTTAACTTTAATAAGAAAAACGTATTGCAAAGATAAGAATTCATCATGAGGTAACCCAAAGAACCCAGGCATTTTGTATCAAAACAGAATACGAAGTATGAAAACCAAATTAATTTGATTTCATAATGAATGAAATTTGTTATTTCCTTTGTTTCTTTATATAATTAGTATAATCCCCAAGTAGAACGACACGGCGCCGCCGGCGGCTAGCGACACCCTGTGATCAATCTGTAATCACTCCTTTAATCAATTATCAATTAAATGTAAACTGGATTTTCCCTAACTGTAACTTAAAATTTATTTTTTTAGTTATGTGCATATTTCAATGTTAATAAATTATTCTTGTAAGTCTAGTCATGTTCATTTTTGTAATGGCCTCTTATTTCTGCTTGACAGTAGGCTTATTTCAATGTTAGACAGGTATCACCTAAAATGTTACGCATATGGTGTGACACTGGGAGAAACATGACGCAGGTGCGTCGTTGTGGCCGTACATGAATTAAATGTTTGACACGCTTCGGCCGCCATCTTCATCATTTTTATTCCCTCTTATCAATTAGATGGCCTCCAAGCTTAAATTTAGTTTTAAAAACGTAATTTGAAGCGTAAGCAAGACTGTAATTTTTGAGTAGATCGCCCTTAGATTTTGTCCTATCCTATCAGCTACACGAGAGGAATTATAAATTAAAATACGAGCAGTTATGAATAGAACTACTACAGAGCAACTAGCATCGTAGTGAGGGCAACAATAGAAAAAGAACAACTTTGCCATTGTTCATGCTAAATGTTCAACATTTAGAACAATAAGTTTATTAAATTTTATAGTCACGTTTTAGCAGGTTTTGAAAATGTCGAGCTAATTAGGTATGTTCCATTCTAAATAATAGTTACATACTAGGTGCCTATTTGTGATTCCTTATGCATTATTATGCACTCTCATTATGGTCGTTATTGGTAAACTTAATTCTTATGTTATTAGGAGTTATGTTATTAAGCTGTCATTTAAAATATCGATTGTGTGGTATCAAATTATTCCCAACAAGATGCCACTTTGAGATATGGCAATGAGCAACTCTTATTCTGTTTGAAAAAATTGAGTAAACATCATAATTACGATTTTGTGAACAACTATAAATAAACCCCTAAAGCAAAATGAAAAGCAAGACTCATTCGAAAAGCGACACTCTAGATTGACAATTAAAAATTGAAAATTATAGGATGATAAATGCCAAACATTGACAAATGCAGTGCCATTGTTCTCACAATGTGATTGACTGATTGAAATAAGTAAAAAATATAGCCATATAATGTAAGAAAGTAAGGGTACCTTCGGGTCAACTGATAGAAAACAATGGAAAACGTAACAAAATCATATTTAGGTACACACCGAATTTCACGTGTTTCCCTCTAAAACAAAAAAGTTATAGGAGTGAGCCACTCTTGAGAAACATTCCCATACTAACAGTCAAATCAATTTAATTTCGAATAATTTTATAAATTTATGTTATTTTAGCAGCTTCCATGATCTCTGGTGACAATGCAAAAGACTTGTCATCACTTGATATAATTTTTTCACCACAAACTTCCTTAAAATTTTCAAAAAATGGCTTACTTAAACTATTTGGAAATAAAACCGTCTATTTTGAATGATTAGGAACATCGCTTAGCAGCGGATATTTCTGCGATTAATTGCAGCCTGTGGATAATGGATATTTAATCACAAACGAGGTTGCAATAAGCAAATTATTAAGCAGTAGAAGTTAAAAAAATCTTCCTATTTATAGAATATGTAGTGATATGATTTGAAAATCATCTTCCAAATTTGGTAAATATCATAACTAAATTAAAAAAGCAACTTCTTTAAATTAAATAAAAAGACAAGCTCTTTGAATTAAGTTGAAACCGAAAAAGTAAAAAAAAATCTCTAAATATTTTAGGTAATTCTCATTGAAATAACGGAAAATTTTATGACCCACAGCTTTAACAGTTGAACAATATTCATTTTCAAAATGCAAAGCATGTATATTATGCAATGAGCACTTAATGATAATGATATTAAAATACGAGTATGAGAATTACAAAATAAGAATATATCTACTTTAGCTTTCAAATTTTACTAAGGACATAGTAATACCCATTCAAATTGTCAAAAGGGCGCCGCCCTGTACCGGATGGCCAACTAAGAATGGTACTCGGCTATATCTGAATAAGTAATTATCGTATAGACTTATGATAAAAAAAAATTATAATTAAAGCGGCCAAGAGAAAATGTTGGAAATTATTTTTAAGTTTTCGAAATGGCATCCAGGGGGCGCAATAGCCATTTTAAAATTTAAAACCCGTTCTTTTGCAAAATTTCCTTAAAGTAAAGATTGTAGAATGCATTGCCATTTTAGGGCCGAGATAAATTCGATTATTAGAACACTTTTTGCTCTATCTCTTACAGGAAAGTGGTGCGGGTGTTCGAACGTTTAGGGAAAAAATTTCAATAACTTCAACATGGCTGAACGGATGTTAATAAGCTTGGGGTCGTTGAAAAGGGCTTTCCTTAGGCTATCAACCGTGCCTTGAGTGGGGTGATTGTGATTTCTTACCTAGCCACTAAAGAGCATTTTCTGACATAACCGCAAATAAATCAGATTTTCTCAAAAAAATTAAATGCAACGTTACCACATTTTTAAATAAAAGACAGCCTAATGAGTTCCTAATACTTCAGTGGAAACCGCATCTCGATATCTCTTACCTAACCTAAAATATAAGTAAATGAAATCAAAACTCGAAAAAAAAATCGGATTTTGGGATAGTTTTTCGGTAGACCCGTTGCTATTAAATACTAATTATCGTTATTTTACCACAATATATTTTTTATTACGCATGCATCATAATCAACGATTATCGCACGCTACAGCGTGCATAAAATGAAGTTTATGACGCGCCTACTTTTTTAAAGGTTGCTATAGAAACATTTGATCATGTCAAATGTGACAGATTAATATATTCGTCAATTTATCCCTTAAATTTAATATTTAAAACATTTTTGAGATTATGATGCATTCGTAATAAAAAATAGCGTATGATATACGTGTATAAGAGGCCTTTAAAGCTCTTGCGACTTACAAAACACTCCGCTGCGCGTCGTGTTTTGAAATAGGTCACGCGTGCTTTAAAGGCCCTCTTATACACTTATATCATAATATACTATTATTTCACTGCTAGAAGACCAACATAATATTTAAAATCTCAATCTTAATTAATATTCATTCAATATGAATATTGATTGCTCTTGTGTCCACAAAAAAATTCGAACTTATTAAAGAAAGCAAGTATGCTTTAGAAAACTAAATGGTAGAAATTATAATGGCGACACCTAAATGTTAATCATATTAAGATTGCAGTTATTTATAGTGTATCAGATATTTCTGGGGCTTTACTTGGAAAAAAATATAAATATGTATTTTACAACTGTAAAAAAGCTTGAATTGTTTCGTGTTTATTTTCAATGCATTGAAAGTTAGGGATGGAAACGATGGATCGATGATTTTAAAACTTTATCACGGTTTTGAATAATATATGTATTTATGATATAAGTGTTAAAAGTAAATTTCTTAACTTCAGTGACCGGAGAGAACTGGTATTTTGAACGTGTTATGGCCGTTGCCTATACGTTGCCTGCTTTTATCACAAATATCATACAATATTTTTTTCTACGCACGGCAATAAAAAGCATACAATAATTAAAAATTAAATGTTAAGAATCTCTTACATCCAGGTAGTTTCTAATAGCATCGTGTATTTATATTAAATTATCGAAGTTCACATTTGTCAATAAATACTAGCAACAATCATTGTTGGCTGATTTGTTTACAGAAAAATTGAAAATTTGAAGGGTCTCGTCAGTTTTATTAAAACGCTAGCGCTTGCTGTTGTGATTTACTAAAAATGCAAGAAATACAAGAAATCGATCCACTTAAAGACATAGAAGAAGCTGCTAACAGAGCTACTTTGGATTTACTGCCACGAAAATCAAGAATTCAATATGAGATTGCTCATAATAAATTTATAAAATGGTGTGAAAACAAAGGCGTTCCTGGAAAGTATTCCGAAAACATATTCCTGGCCTATTTTGAGGAAAAGGCAAAGTCATCTTCATTTTGGTCCCATTAATCAATGATGAAAGTTATACTACGTGTAAATAACGACGTAGATATCAGCAAACATTTTAAACCGATTGCGTACTAGAAGCGTCAAGGTGAGGGTTACCAGGCCATAAAATCAAAATTTTTTACTAGAGAACAAACAGTTTCTGAAGTGCACACCGCACGATGAGTACCTTCTGATGAAAGTAGCTACGATTGTAGGAGTATTTGGTGCTTGCCGCAGGGAGAAGCTTTGTCAGTTGACTCTTGACAACGTGAAAGATATGGAGACTACATTAGTTATTAAAATATCCCATACCAAAGCCAAGGTACCACGAAATTTCACTATCGTTGAAAAATTTTATTCGGATTTTTATTGAAAATATACTGATCTTTGTCCGGCAGATGTCGGACATCGGCGGCTCTTCCTAAAACATGTAAAATGTAAATGTACCAGAAATCCGATCGGAATTAATACGTTCGGGAAATTTCCAGCTGCGGTACCAAGATTTCTGCAACTTCCAAATTCAACACTCTATATGGCGCATTGCTTTCGCCGTTCCTCTGCGAGCTTACCCGCCGATGCTGGAGAAAATTTGAAGACAATTAAGCTGCATGGGGGATGGACATTCTCAACCGTTGCAGAAGGGTACATCGTGGATTCCTTGGAAAATAAAAATTCTATTGCTCGAAAATTGCTTACAGTACAAACGACATCAGCTGGTGATGCTTCAATATCAACTGGACATGCTGTTGTTTCTGCTCAATCCTCCTCAACCACGAAGAACAGCAGAACTGAGGACAGAATTAATTTTTCAAGTTGTTCAAATTGTACTATTAATATAAGTGTAAATAAATAAAATAGAAATGTTTTTCGACGTTTTTTTTTAATGACATTTTACTTTTAACACTAGTGCCTTAAAGTAACATTTTCAAGGTTAGTAGACAATGTTAAAAGTTCCATTTTTAATAGCTGTGTAGAAAAAAACTAATAAACTGGATATTTTTAAGGGAAAAGGTATTACTTGTTTGATATCGATAAACCGCCTGGTCTTCAAGAAATTCGAACTTTAATCATTGAATGCACGCGGACTTTATGATATCTGCCAACGTTATTCGTTTACTAACCCAAGTAGGCTTGACCATTGACAAAAATATTAATATTTAACAAATATTTAAACTAAAAAATAACAAATTTGCAATAATAAAATAACATTATCAATAATACCAAATCGCACCTTTAATACAAAAGTGTCACTAAACGAAATTTCTCAATTTTCATTTATCACAACATAGGCAATTAGGATGCAGTTTATAAGCTACATACAACTATTAATCAGTTCAGTCAAAAATTTCTGGATTTGGAGAAATGCAACTCGTGTATGCTCCCCGTACGAATTTCGTGTTTTTGACTTCAGTTCTAGTATGGGTTAAATAATTTTAAAAATTAAAAAAACTAATTCTACATAGAATGTAGTATTTTTTGGGAAATATGCGAGTTTCCAAAATAGAACATATTTGGAATAAAATTAAGAGCTAGCTAAGTTGATAAAGCTTTTCTTATGAATTACAGTTGCTGAGAAAATAAAAATTGCGATAGAAAAGAAAATCAAGCAAATACAAATTTTACTTGCTGGAAATATCACAATTTGCTACAAGAAGTGTAAATAAAAAATTTGCGTCTCAAACAAATGAGGAGAGCCACACTTGGCATCGACCCCTCCGATTTTTCAAATTTTTTGTAGGCTTCTATTTTTGTAAATTGAAACATCTATCCATACTTTAAGCTTTATTGGCCGTGATTTTGAAGTATATTTCTTCGTAGTTTTAAAGGTGCAATAATGCCTTTCTGAATGACTGCGTAAATCTCTTCCAGCAATCATGAACAACGGTGGTATAGGAGAAGCAAAAAACTGGCCGCTCTCTCGAAAAGTAATCGAGACGTTAACCCAAAAGCGATAAATAAAATAGGTACTTCGACTTTGACAATTTTGAAAAAGGGAAACAGTACGAATATTATTGAAGATGAATCGAACCGAAATTGTGATTCTATGGGTAATCGGTATCCTCAAGAATCAAGCATCCAATCCTCCTTGGAAAAAAATCCCGACCGATCTAGATCGTCAAGTACAGCCTCTTCCGGATCATCTTCGTCTTCGTCATCTTCATCGACCAGCAGCTCATCATCTAATTCTTCTACTCAGGTCCAAGTAAGAAGCAAGAAATATTAATACATAACATGTCTAGTTGTGATAAAGCGTTCTCTCCAGATTCGGACGATGACAAAACTTATCAGCTTCCCCCAAAAAAACAACACAAATTATTATTTAATATTGCAAATTCTCCTTCAAGTTCCGATTCGGAAAGCGATATTAATAGAAAAAAAAACATCAAACAATGCTCCTTCGTCTATTAAAAATGCACCTAAGCGAAGAAAACGTGGAAATTGTAAAGCAAAATCTGCAGTCTCAAAAGATTTAAGAAATTCGGGCCAAGAGTACACATCAACATCTAAAACACAAAAGGTAATGCCAGCACGCAAAATTGGTTCACCGTATGGACCGAATTGCCGTATAAAATGCCGGCAAAAAGTTCGAGAAAAAATATTTAGAAGCTACTGGGAGATGAAATCCATACAGGGGCAAAGGGATTTTATAGCTCGTAGTCTAAACAAAGTAGAGCCCAGATATCAGTACAGAAAGCCTGATTCCAATCGAAAACCGAAACACTCGTTCCACTTTGATGTTGATAATTCATGAATGCGAGTATGTAAAATGTTTTTTAAAAATACCTTAAGTATAAATGATAGACCTGGTAGGACAGTAACCGACAAAATTGATAGGAACGGATTTTTGCAACAGGACAAGAGGCAAGCATGGAAACCAAGTTAAAATTTTCGACGACTCGAAACAAAAAGTTAAAGAACACATAAATAGCATACCTCGCATAGAAAACCATTACTAAGGAAGCAAACGACCCGAGAGTATATTGACGGTGGAAAAAACTTAACCGATTTATACAAAGATTATAAAAATGACTGCATCAAAAATAATTTGCCTTTTTGCTCAAAAACATACCTACAGAAAAATATTCAAAAACGATTTTAATATCAGCTTCTTTGTTCCTAAGGCGGACCAGTGCGGCTTATGCACTAGTTATAAAATAGCAGAAGAATCTGTAAAGAAAGAACTAGAAGAACATTATACCAGACATATTCAAGAAAAGGAAAAGAGTCGTGAGGAAAAACTAAAGGACAAGGAATTAGTTAGTGACAAATATTTTGTAGCCTGCTACGATATGCAGGCTGTCATGACTGTCCCAAAAGGCGAAATCTCCACATTTTATTATAAGTCTAACATTAATTGTTTCAAGTTTACAATTAGTGAATTAGGCTTACACCATACCGAATGTTACTTCTGGGACGAGGGGGAAGCACAGCGGGGAGCAAATGAAATAGGTACTTGTGTATTTAAATTTTTACAAAAAAAAGTCCGCAGCTGCAAATTCTGAGTTAGATGTTGTCTTTTATTCCGATAACTGTTGCGGACAACAAAAAAATCAATTCATCATCAGCATGTATATTTATGCGGTCATAAATCTTAAATTTAAATCTATTACCCATAAATTTCTGATACGTGGCCATACTCAAAACGAGGGTGACGTTGCGCACTCCATTATAGAAAAAGGAATTAAGAAAATGTTGGGATCGGGTCCAATTTATGTACCTTTTCAATACATAACGGCAATAAGAAATTCTAAGAAGAATGGTAATCCTTTCGTAGTAAATGAAATAACCTACGAAGATTTTATTGACATAAAAGATTTGGCTGGCCTTAAATTAATAAAAAATTTAGAAGGAAACACAGTAAAACCTTTAGATATTAAAGTTATAAGAATTGAAAAGGGGGAATTTAATGACATACAAATATTTTATAAAACATCATACTTTCAGAATTACAACGAATTTGCTTTGCAAAGAAATTTCAGTCGCCTCTGTGACACACAACAACTAAAACCTTTATATAGGTATCTCTGAACGAAAGCAAAATGATATTAAAAGTCTCATGAGTGCAAATCTTATACCTAAGTATTATTACTCCTATTATGAAGGTATATTTAAAGAATAACCCCATATTTAATGTTCTAATGCCACTTATATTTATGTGAAATTTCACTTAATATTTTAATTTTTTAATTTTTTTTTAACATAAATTAAAGATATTCCTTGCTCTATTTTTTTTTAGTTAGTTCGTTTGTTGCCATAACCTAGATTTATATCTTTAATAGCCTTTTGTTTAAAGCTTTTTATATTAAAGTGTGTTAAATACTTTTTAAGCATTTTTATTTTTATACATTATACATTGCCCAATTCATTTTTATCTACCATAAATGCTTAAGATATTTCGTAGGTGTATTGTCTGATAGTGATAAATGTACAGATGGCATGGTACAGGGTGATCCCCTATAATGTCGCCCTACTTTAACTTTTTTATTTTAAGTGTACCGTACCGTATGGTTATGTAGGTACTGAAAAATACTTCTTTTCTGCGTGTAAAAAATATTGGAAAAATGATCAGTCTACAAGAAAAATAAAAAGTCAATTTTTTTCCATTGATCACCCTATATATATGAACTTATTTTTCGATTCCTCGTAAAATTCTAAGCATATTTTTTTATGTATAATGTTATACCTCTACAGTTAGTAGTTTCACAGTTATAAACAGTTGAATATCGGTACTTTGGCTAATTTTCACCTTGGTAGCAAGAAGATCATTAGAGATGAAGTAAAATGAATTCCACATTTCTATCTTAACTTTTCAAGCGCTATTTGACGGTACTAACTTGCAGGCGGTACCGTGGGTACCAAATTTGGTACCTACGTAGGTACCATCAGTTAGCACTATCAGATAGCTCTTGGAAAGTTAAGATAGGAATGTGAAACCAGGGTGAAAAGTAGCCAAAGTATCGATTTTCAACCTAACTCTAGAGGTATTATATCATACATAAAATATGCTTAGAATTTTACGAGGAATCGAAAAATAAATTCATATATAGGGTAATCCATTGAAAAAAAATTAACTTTTGGTTTTTCCTGATCATTTTTCCAATATTTTTTATACCTAGAAAAAAAGTATTTTTCAATACCTACATAACCATACTTTTAATTTTTTTGGGACACTTAAAATAAAAAAGTTAAAGGGGGGGCGACATTATAGGGGATCACCCTGTACCTTACAAATGAAAGGAACCTAATTTTTGAAATTCCTTCTCTATACTTAATATAAACCACATTATACAGTTAACGTTAAAAAATAAAAATTTAAAAACGACACTAAAAGGAATATTTTAAGAAAAATTTATTTTTTTGTGAAAATTTTATTAATTGTTGGTCAACGATATTACCAATTAAGAAGGTAAGATTTTGCAGCTCTATAAATGGATACTAAAGAATACTTAACCTTTACCAACAATTGACAATACCATGACGAACAAATCAGTAAACTTTAAATCGTTCTACTGTAAAATTGTGTTTTTCGAATAGTGTCACTCTTACATTAAAGGTGCGAAATACTAGTTTTCGTTCTGCTAACAAAAAGTATCAGGAGATATTATGTGTAAGAATTGAAATGCACATATTTTCGATACCTGTGTTAATCAGTCAAAATATGAAGACAATTTTTATTTTACATTTTGTTATGCCTGTTACACCTTCTAGCGGGCATTTTGGGAACTCAAAAACAATTTTCAGCGCTTTCCCTTGAGTGGTTTTACCTAAAGCTCTATCATAACTAGTGTTTGAGATACAGTTGGCCATTCTTAATTGCTCCCCCGGTATGAGATATTTTGATGGCCTTATTTGTAAAAAAATATATAAATTTTCCACCCGTAGAAGTTTCGTGCTTATTTTTAATGCAACGATAATGTAACTGTTTCCACTAGCCCATTTGGTTTCTTTAAAAAGTTCGAATTTTGTGTGGAGAAGGTCAATATTCACTCATATTGACTGGATATTAATTATTATTGAGATTTTAAATATAATATTGGTATTTTGCCAGTAAATCATTACATGTTGCAGTAAAATAAGGATAATTAGGATCTGACAACAAAATCCCAAAATCCTATTTTATTTCCAGCTTTGATTTCTATTACTTATATTTTAGGTTAGGTAAGAGATATCGAGATGCGATTTTCACTGACGTATTAGGTTCTCGTTTCCGTTTGGCTGTCTTTTGTTTAAAAGAGTGGTATCGTTGCATTTAGTTTTTTTGAGAAAATCTGGTTTATTTACGGTTAAGTCAGAAAACGCCCTCTAGCATCTAGGTAAGAAATCGCAATAATCAAGCCACGGTTGATAATCTAAGGAAAGCCGTTTTCAACGACTCCAAGCTTATTAATATCCGTTCAGCCATTTTAAAGTGTATTACCGGAAATGTTCGAACACCCCCACCGCTTTCATTTAAGAAATAGAGCAAAAAATGTTTAAGAAAAATAATCCAATTTATCTTGGCCCTAAAATGGCAATGCATTCTTCTATCTTTAATTCAAGAAGATTTTGCAAAAAAACGGGGTTTCAGATTTAAGACGGCTATTACGCCCCTAGCGGTCACTTTGTAAACTTAAATATAATTTCCCACATTTTCTCTAGGCCGCATTACTCATATTTTTTTTACTGTAAGTCTTTACGACAATTACTTTAGATATAGCCGAGTGCCATTCTTAGTTGACCACCCGGTACATCGTATTTCGTAGCCATCAAAAATCCTATTTCGTACATATTACCAATATTCCTGAATAGCCAATCGGAAGTTTTATTCACCACCGAAAACTAATCGGGATATCTCATCAAAAGATAGTTGAACCGAACCGAACGGCCAGAACTTTTTTCCTGAATGCGGTTAAAATGAAACGGTAAAAACTTTTCTAATATACTTTTTTTTTTATTTGTAAAATTCTTTTCGGTGAATAGGCAGAAGATCACGGAAAATTGATATTTGTGGAATGCGAATTTAAATTGAAAAAGTAGTTGTATACTGACGGTTAAGTTAATTTTATAAGAAGTTGCCAATATTTATTCAGGGCCATGTGTCAAAATGATTTTGTTTTGCGAGAAGAGATGATTGAAAGAAAGTGCATATTTATAAGCAAAGTTTTAATTATACGGACTTTTCACGACCTTAGTAGCATATTCTGTAATATAGCTATTCAGGCACGAGCGAATTATGATAAGCCAGTGCCTTAGTAGGCATTAAACGTGAGTTGCATACATACAGTTAGTAAATATCTAATAAATCAATTAGAGCCTAGATGTAGAAAAATATGTTTTTATTACATTGCGAATTATTCAGGTAGAATTCTTAGAGACTAAAGCAATATAGGTTATATTAGGTTACATAAAATAAAAAATA
>JAEQML010073269.1:0-15058 GCA_016904865.1 Pissodes strobi | reverse complement strand
GAAATGTGGCATAGAGGTAGAGGTCCACAAACCGTCGAAGCCTATTGATTTTGGTTACGATCTGCTAATATACAGGGTGTGAAAACAGGACAAGTTACCATTTTTTGGAATTTTTGTTCGTGTAAACAAGGACCAACTTTTCCTTTTTTCGGTGTCAATTTATAAGTAGAGGTGAAAGTATGTTAGCATTTTTTGTTGACAAAATGGTTACCATAGCAATCAATTAATAATATGTAAATCACTAATAAAGGATATAGTATGGTACTTAGGATTGTTTATGAAGCCTAATTTGATACTAAAAAATTGGTTGCCATGGTAACCAAAAAAAGTAAAAAATCGTCATAATTCGTCAATCGTACGACTTAGAGATTTGATATATGGTATTTAGGTAAAGATTAAAAAAAATAACGATTTTCGTTGACAAGTCGGTTACCATGGTAACCAATTAATAATATGTATATCACTAATAAAATATATAGTATGGTACTTAGGATTATTTATGAAGCCTAATTTGATACTAAAAAATTGGTTGTTATGGTAACCAAAAAAAGTAAAAAATCGACATAATTCGTCAATCGTACGACTTAGAGATTTGATATTTGGTATTTAGGTAATGATTAAAAAAAAATAACGATTGACGTTGACAAGTCGGTTACCATGGTAACCAATTAATAATATGTATATCACTAATAAAATATATAGTATGGTACTTAGGATTGTTTATGAAGCCTAATTTGATACTAAAAAATTGGTTGCTATGGTAACCAAAAAAAGTAAAAAATTGACATAATTCGTCAATCGTACGACTTAGAGATTTGATATATGGTATTTAGGTAAAGATTTAAAAAAATAACGATTGACGTTGACAAGTCGGTTACCATGGCAACCAATTAATAATATGTATATCACTAATAAAAGATATAGTATGGCACTTAGGATTGTTTATGAAGCATAATTTCATACTAAAAAATTGGTTGCTATGGTAACCAAAAAAAAAAGTAAAAAACCGTCATAATTCGTCAATCGTACGACTTAGAGATTTGATATTTGGTATTTAGGTAAAGAAAAAAAAATAATAATTGACGTTGACAAGTCGGTTACGATATCAACCAATTAGAAAATTATCACGGTAAAATTAGACTAGCGATTGGTAAATCTAATTATAAGGGCTTTCTAATTATAGGCCACGGTACGGATAGGAGCGTGGCAATAATGTGTAACCGAAGGTCACACAAACGAGGCCCGAAGGGCCTCGCGCGTGCCTCAGGCACGAGTGGCCACGCCACTTGTTTGGACCGCGCTCGTAGAAAAAATATTGTTCCTAACACTTGCGCAAAGTGACTTCTCCGCACTCGACTGATTGACCGAACTCCGCTTGGCGTCGTTCGGTCAACATCAGTCGCGTGCGGAAAAGTATCACTTTGCGCACTTGTTAGGAAAATAACTAGTTCCTATACTATCAGGAAAACCTAAGCAAATATTGGCAAATAAGAGACACAACATTTCTGGCTGGTGTATGAGTGTTACAGGTATTCAGGTATTTGGTGTTTAAGCTCAGGTGTTTACAATTAATTTCCAAACTACACCTTTTTATATTATGTAATAGTCTAGGAGGAGATTAAAATTTTTTTGTACCAGTTTTTTTTGCTCACAATGGTTTCAACCTAATATTAAAAACTAACACTTATCAACAAATACGTCTTTTTTTAAGAATGGACCAAGATTTTATAACATTAGTTAAGTCAACATTTTTACATCTCGTTCATACTTTAACAACATTAAATTATCCAGCTTTTCGTCATTAATGTTCTTAGAGCGCTCTCGATTAATTTCAGTTGGCTAAAGCTCCTTTCATTTGTAGAAACACCATATGGTATTGTCAAAATGAAAAGACAAAGGCGAAATACTTCTGTAAAGTAACTTTAAGGTTTTTTGCCTGCATTAAAATTTGAGGACAACTGGAAGCTTGAGGCCTTAAACGAAATAGTACTTCCATTTCACTCTGTAATAAATATATATCAGGTTTTTGAGATTCCGGAGGAAACATCTTAACCACCTTTTGCAAGTCTGTTAAGGAAAAATTGTCAAGTGGAAACTTAAATATTTCATAAGTCAATTTCAATACTTTGAAAATTCTCACTTAATGCTGAACTTAAAGTGTCCAAAATCTCTAACTCCATTCTATAAAAAGTGTGTAAATCCAGACTGGATTAACACACTTTTTATAGAAACAGCAGTCTCATTATTTTTGTCAATTGGCTTTGGTAAAAGTGATGCCTTGAATAATCGGTTTTTGCATCTATGCCTATATTCTCTGCAAACTGAATGGCACTCTGAATTAAATCATCAAAACTTTTGCTATTATTAGTAATGTAATTGATATTTTGGGTAGTTACTTTAATTATATTTATGCAGTCGATTATATTATATTAATTATTTTGGGTGACTCTATGGTTTCCCTTAAAGTTTTCATTTTCGGTAAAATATTTTTTAGGAAATACATAAGCACTATAAAATCAAACCTACAGGTTTTTTTATACAACCCTAATGCCTTAGTGTTGGTAGAGCAGTCAAATTATTTGTTCTTTGAAATTTCCTGTTGTAGTTAAATTATTTCCTCCAGGGATTGATTTAAAGCATTTGCCGAATCAGACATAGCTGTCCATCTTGTTCTACTGAGATTTTTAAGCTGCTACTAATTTAAAGTCATCGACATCGCCAAAAATAACACAGGAAGAACGGTTTTTAAGAATGGGGATGACTAAAGTTTTGTTAACGTTTGGTTTGTTGGCTGCTAAAGATACGACTTACTGTTATGTACAAATAAAGGATAAAGGAGTATGAAACGTTACATTCATTGGTATATTAATCAAAGTTAAGGTATTCGCGTAGGAAGTATAGTTATTGCACTTGGAGATCTAAATTCCTTCATTTCAAATTTTTTGACAACATTGTGTTTTTTGGCAGCAGGTAACTTTTCCCAATTTGATGTGTAAATGTCCATAATTCCCAACTACCTCATCGTGATTGGGGGGAGGGGGCGGTTCTCCCCATCCCTTCCCCTTAGCGACATCCCCGAGCACATGGTAAAACAGGGTAAATGACTCGGGACCCATCTGAATTGCATCCCAATTGACAGATGCAGCAGCGCGAGCAAATGCATCGAAGTTCGACCCACTAATAATTCTTCCAGGATGACGGGAAGATGGCGATCCAGCGCTAATCTGAGCATAAATGGCTAGAGCATATGGCATTACTTAGACTGGTGTATATAAATAATCAATAGTCGTAGCAGAAGAGAATATTACTCGTGTTGGAGCACCAATATACACTGTTAGGACTGCAGAATGCCAACAAGTGCAGTCCGCTGTGGCATGGACACATTGCTGTAATTAACATTAAAATCGCCAGCCAAAATAACTCTAATCGTTCTTTAGGATATCAATTTTGTTATTCAGCTAGCCCACAGATTAACCTGTGGCTGGACTATCAGAGGTTTCTGAAGATCGAAAGAGATACTTCTTTCAAGTTTTGGTTGTGGTCAAAATAGTATGTGGTCCATGGTTTAGAACTATTTCTGCGATTGCGATGTTGCCAGATCTACCGTTACTCAGTAAAAACTTATTTTACATGAGACACCCTGTAGATATTTAAATATTTAGATTCTAGGGCTATTTTGATACATCATGGCCCATCCAAAAAGTTATTAGTTTAGAGGGTAGGGAGAAATGGAAACGATCTTTTGAACAACTTATAAAGGAACAGAGAGAAAGCAGTTAAAGACGTAAAAAAACGACTTGTCAAATATGGTTGATACCAATTATTTTAAGTTTAGGTTGGGAAAAAGAGCAAACCGGTTTCTCTCTGTACATATCTAAATCACTGAAAAGTTCGATTTCGTTTCTCCAAAACTAATAACTTTTTGAATATGGAATGATGCATCAATTAAGCTTAGAAAATTAAGCTTAGAATTTCATGTACAATCCAAAAAATTTACAGGATGTTTCTCTTAAAATATTAAATCAGGTACAAGAAGATGTAGTATCTACTTTGACCCCAACTAAAATTTCAAAGAAGAATATTTTTCGATGTTGAAAAAACAATTTTCTTATATAATAGTTTTATAAATAGTCACCATGGTGTATATTGAACATATTTATTTTGTTTCTTCCTTAGAAAGTTCCGGATCCATGCAAACTATTGTGGTAGTCGAGCCAGCTTCAAGAGAAAAAATAGGCGATTCGCCAAAATTCACTATAGCCTTAACTAAAGAGCAACTCGGCAAATTACAGAAGGATATCAAAGAGCTTCAAAAACAAGTTAGGGAACTTACCGATCTTCCTGGAAACATAGGACTTATTGATGCATTAAGGTAGAACTCTTCTAAAACAATATGATATTATAATAATTAGTTTTGTTCAAAATGCAAATTTACAAACCTAGCCTAAAAATATATATAAGTACTTAAAATTAATGAGTATTTAAAATACAAGGCAGTACAGAGCTAAAAACAAGATCATACAATGACAATGAGTCGACAATATTCAAAGAGTGATGATATCTCTCTTGTTTTTGAAAAGATGCAGCTGGTCCAACAATGAAAAGATGACATCATTTGTACCATTTGGCACTTGCAACCCAAATTAATTTGGGCACAATATATTATTAAATTTTGCATGACGTTTCATTACTCAGAGTTTACCAACTAATGCCAGACTGACCATCAGCCGAGTAAGATTACCCAAAACAATTTGCAAATCAATTTGTAGGATTTTCAAGTAAACGATATAACGAGGGTGTCGCAGACGATCAACTAATATAATTTCAAAATATGAAACACCACACATTGTCCTAAGCTCACTTTGCTCGCTATGCGGTACAACCAACAAGCACTAACCGAAACTATGCATGACCCCAACATATAATTTAACCGGAACATCTAGCTACCGTCTAGTATGAGTCAGGGGCGGATTCAGCATTTTCTTCAGGGGGGGGGGCGCAGGATAAGAACTATTAGCAAGGATTTTTTAAACATTTATTTTGACTTTATTTATGCGTTAAAGTACATACCAAAAAAAGGAAAACAATAAAAATATATATTTAAAATAAAAATAAAACAAAAAATTAACGAATTTTTCATAATAAACAAATCAAAAAATAAAACAAATTTCTTCGTAAAGGATGTATTTTAAAACTGATTTTATTTTTTGACTGTTTTAAAGTTAAATCCCTAATGATGTTAAATGAGTCAAATAATAAAATCAATTCTAATTCTAGAACGAAGGCACGTTTTTAACAATCTTAAAGTAGAGAAACTTCGCTCTGCAGTTGCAACAGATACTGGCAGACTGCCTAAAATTTTTCAACATTTGTAGATAATAGGAAATTCTTCTTCACTGCAATATTTTAGAGCTTCAATCCCACAATCAGAAGTATTATTAATTAATTTAAATAACTGTACCTCACCTGTTAATTGTGTTATAGAAACCTTGCCAATAATGGAGCCAAGCATTACTTTTGACAACTTTTTAGACAGATACATCATATCAGTAATGGAAGCAAGGTTTTTGGAAGTAATACACTTAAAACAATAGAATTTAACACTTTTTCAGAAAACCTCTCTTTTTAATCTGCTATTACGAAATCCAAAACAGGTAAAAATACTACTCTTCAGTAGCGTGCCGTATAGGGGGCCAGGGGGGGCGAATGCCCCCCCCCCCGCCCTTTATCTAACCCGCCTCAGCCTCCTAATGCAAACTGCAAATGGCTCATCATTCGGCGCCGTCGAAATAGCTCGCCCCTCCCGCCCTTATACCCACGGCACGTTACTGCTACTCTTCTCCAATAATGATTTGGTGTTAAGTCATTTGAATCTAAAAAGTTATCCCTATGGGTTTGTCTTGATGTCACACGAGGCATTTTTAATCCTACATCAGGAATATCCATAAGCTTAGATGTTTCTTTCAATATAAAAGTTTCAAACTAGGCGTCTGCATTTTGCTCTTTTTGAATAAGTTTCAATTAATAATTTTAATTTGGTTGTAGCTGACTGTATATCAATATTTTTAGATTGTAAATATTTGCTACATGGTAGCGTAACTCCAAAGATATCTGCAAATGTATATAGTGTTATGATAAACTCACAATCAGAAACGGCTTTTAAAAAAATATTAGCTTTGGTTGCAGAGTTGTCGTCATTCCAATCTGAAATTTCTTTAAAAGAAGCCACAATTTAGGGCAAATCATTTTGAAACTCAACAATGGAATCATGTCTTTTATCCCATCGGGTCTGACAAGGGCTTGATAATAGTTATTTATGTTACAAGTACCTAAAATGGAGTTTTTCAGGACGAATCATTGCTGTTTGCGGAATAGCAGATGAGTCCTGAAAAACTTCATTTAGGTACGTGTGACAAACACTATTTTTGTCATACGCTCCCAAAATTTTGTTATACGCTTTTTACCCTTCTTCAGGACGCTTAAATTTGCAAATTTACCATAATTTTTGAAGGTCTAATGTCCGACAAAGCTAGCTTAGAAATTGATATCGTACCTATTTGACAATTTAGTCATGCCATTCGAAATTTGACATTTAGGCATATTCAGGAAGTTTGGAATAGTCCGTAAAGATTGCCATGACGACTTTTAGGGACTATGCCGAAAAAGAAGCATTTTACGGACTTAAATGAGTCCGTAAAATAGCTATTTTTGTCATACGCTCCCAAAAATAGCTATTTTACGGACTCATTTGAGTCCGTAAAATGCTTCTTTTTAGGCCTAGTCCCTAAAAGTCGTCATGGCAACCTTTACGGACTATTCCAAAAATCCTGAATATGTCTAAATGTCAAATTTCGAATGACTTGACAAAATTGTCAAATAGTTGCTACGATATCAAATTCTAAGCTAACTTTGTCGTACATTATGATTTCAAAAATTATGGTAAATTTGCAAATTTAGGCGTTCTGAAGAATTGCAAAAAGCGTATAAATAAAAATTAAATTTTGGGAGCGTATGACAAAAAATAGTGTTTGTCACACGTACCTAAATGAAGTTTTTCAGGACTCATCTGCTATTCCAAAAAACAGCAATGATTTGTCCTGAAAAACTCCATTTTAGGTACTTGTAACAAAAATAACTATTTTGGGAGCGTATGACAAAATAGTATATTATTTTATTTGGAGGAAAAGTGATACTTTTCATGGCGCGCTCGTGTTTAACAGCCGAACGGAGTGAGGCTGGTAATAGAGAGCAAGCCATGAAAAGTAACTTTTCCTCCAAATAAAATATGCTGTTTTTTCTTCAAATGTCGACAAATTAATGCAAAAACATCTCTTTTTAATAGTAATAATATCTAATTATTATTAAAGATAAATGGGTTCGCAAGGCGGCTTAGACCACGGTCGTAGGTGGCCTTGCTTAGACCGGTGTCGGTGAATATAATGTAACATAAAGCTGTCAGTGGACACTGTCAACAATAATTATTTTTTTGCGTCTCCGATTGCGTTTTAATTCCGTATTGATAAGCAGTTATTGAGTAAGTTCGATTAAATAATAACCAATTTGTTCCTAAATTAGTGATTTTTAGAAATGCAGTCACAAATTGAGTGATAAATACAAATTGTAGTTTAATAAATCTTGAGTTGTTGACGCTTATTTTGTTGCCTGTTTGTATTGTATCTATGTTGCTATGACAACACTTTTACCTCCGCCGGCGGAAAAGTGAAAAGTAAAGCTCCGGCGGAGGAAAAACGAAACTTCACGGCCGCCTACGCAGTCGAGTAATGACGGATTTACTGACGTTTGAAGAAAATAATTATTTTTTAAAGATTGCGTCTACGATTACGTTTTAATTCCGTATTGATAAGCAGTTATTGAGTAAGTTCGATTAAATAATAACCAATTTGTTCCTAAATTAGTGATTTTTAGAAATGCAGTCACAAATTGAGTGATAAATACAAATTGTAGTTTAATAAATCTTGAGTTGTTGACGCTTATTTTGTTGTCTGTTTGTATTGCATCTATGTTGCTATGACAACACTTTTACCTCCGCCGGCGAAAAAGTGAAAATTAAAGCTCCGGCGGAGGAAAAACGAAACTTCACGGCCGCCTACACAGTCGAGTAATGACGGATTTACTGACGTTTGAAGAAAAACTATGTTTTAAGTGTTTTTTTTAAACAAAGGATCTTTATGCCGAACCTTGAAAAAAACTTACAATTTTAAGATTTTCCGCAGAGCTCCTGTGGTCTAATGGGTATGAATGTGGCTGTGATACGGGTGGTCCAGGTTCGATCCCCGTCGGTCACCCTACTTCTTTTTTTTAAGTTATCCTTATTTTTTTGAAGTTAGTTTAAAAAAGGATTGTGATTTTGGTATGGCTCCGGGCTTGGTTTGTGTGTCTTAAGAAAAAAACAACATTCATCAATCATATTATTCATTCAAAACTCCCATAACTGATGTCAATAAAAATTGACGCTTGCGAAAATGACGGATTAATGTTTAGCTGCAGACGCGAGTGTCAATACAATACTCGTTGGTGAATGTGAGTCGATCAGCTCCAAACAATGTTGTGAGTTTGGAAAATTTTTCTGTAAAATTTTATTGGAAAATCTTTCTATAAAATTTTATTGGAAATTTTGTCTATACAATTTTATTGTTTTATTATTCTCTAGCAATATTATTTTTTTTATAGTTCCCAGGGGGGGGCGCGCGCCCCCTGCGCCCCCTCCCTGTATCCGCCCCTGGTATGAGTAGGAGATATAAATTAATTGACCGCATTTAATATTAAGAATTTAGTTTTTGTAAGAGTAATTTATTTATTTAACTGCCAACTGCCAGTTTCAAGAAATCACCAGTCCAAGCAATTCAATAAGCAGGAATGTAAATTGGTTTGTCTTCCTTTATCCAATATTCAGTTATTACAACTAAATCAGAATAATTCAGATTCTTCCAACATTCACTTAACAATAGAATTTTCATATAACATTTAATGACTTCGGATCACCTTCTTTGGCAAATAGCAGAAGATAGTCGGCTCTTTACGAGAGCTTTGAGTTTTCCAAAGTTAACGATGACCAATGCAGCTAGCAGATAAAAAAAATAGATGCCGATTATATCTTATTTTCACACCTCTCCTATTAGAATTATCCGTTGATGATCCATGGTGGACGGAACAAACGAAACTAAGACACTTTTGAATAATAAACAGTATTTAAACCGGTTGCTAATCTGAGAGGTGTGAAAATTAGACATAATCGGATATCCGACGTCGGATTTCCGATGCCGGACTCGTGCGAAGCTACACTTCGATGTGTCTAGTGCCGGATACCCGGCGGTCCTGCATCGGACGATGGTGAAGTTTCGTCCGATGTTGATCCAATACGTTTCCCTTCCGACAGTCGGACAAACGTGTGAAAGCTTTCATTTTATGTTACGTACGTCACGATCGGATATCAGATGCCGGATGATTTTATCCGTCACGTGTGAAAAGGCACTTAAGCTAATCAACTCTCTAAAAAACCGTACGTAGATTTAGAAAATTCATGTGATACCTGTGTGTATAATCCCAAATGTTTGCGGAGTTTTCACTATTTTGACCTGACGTACTTTCCAATAACTACTCAAATCCGATTTTTATTCATTCAACCATAAAAAAGCGAAATATCATAATACTTGCTACTAGAGAAGGCCACATATTTGCTGTACCTGGCAAGTGGCAGCGCCTAAAAATAATAAGTTCCTACTCTCTTTTTTAGGTCCAGTAGAGATGGTAGTAATTCTCCAATATTGGATATGTTCCAAATCCTCACCTTAGTGAAACGACTCGACGCAATGGAAGTGGCTATGAACAAAATGGCCACCATGATAGAAGATTTGGCAAAGGGGCAATCAGACTTGGCTGCTGATGCTGGACCGAAACAGGGCAAGTTATAAAAATCATACTATCTTTTTATTTGGATCAGGTATATTATAAATCTGTATTACAAATGCCACTGAACCTGTTATAGAAATCGGATGGGCATCTGTTTAAAGCCTGCAGCACGTGACGTCTTCACAAACAAGAAACTCGTAATTTAGTTCCGAAAAACTACATAAATATATATAATTATTTTTGCAGACTTGAAGTGAATTGTCGGTAACATATATATTTATGTAAATCATCAGACATACTTTTCTCTGTACAAAGGAAAATTTCCTACGCTACATTTGAAATCGGCTTAGTTTCACGAAATATCAAACTTTTAAGTTGATGAGAAACCTCATAATTTAAGATGATGTCAGAATTTTTGATAATATAGTCCTGAAATGACATAAGCGCCGCATTTAAACACTATGTCAATGACTGTATGAACCAGTGGCGGCTATTCAGCGGAAGTAGGGGAAGTGCCACTTCCTCAAGTAAATGTAATTTAGAGAAATACAATTAATTCATTCATCAGTAAAATAATATATTTTAAGATTCAATGACAAAATGTTCTTAGTTTAGGAATAATCCGTTTCCCGTTACCCCTCTAATAACTAATAATTCAATTATTTTCAAATATTAAAATCAGCTTCATAAAACAAGAACAAGAATCTCGCCACCTGCACATTGCCCGTTAACTCCACTATCGAATAGAACAGAGATGAACCCACATGAAAATGTCTATTTCTTTTCGCGTACGCGCCGATATCAGTAACAATTTCATTATCATTTGTGTAGACCTTAAAGGAAGAGGCATCGCTCGAGAGCCGTCGAGTCATGAAAAGTATAAGCGCAACTAGTTGGTTGCCATGACAACGATGACGTCGTAATGGTCGTACGGTTGTTTGGTTTGCAATGATTGGAAGAGCTGGCGTGTAGCACTTCCATTCTCAGATCAACGCGAAAGCACGTTGTTTCGTTTATTGCGAATTTATTAGGGGACATTCCGCCGTGAATTCTTGAAATTATTTTTTATTTACATTCCACGGTTGATCCATTATAGTATTATACAAGAGATATTTTCCATATATTCTTGTTTTAGTGTGTTATTCGTAGACATTATTTGTATTAGCAACAAAATGATTTGTTGCTAATACAATATGAATATATTTTATTTTTTGATGATTTACCTAAAAAATACTGGTAATGATTATTAACAAATTTTGGCAGTTTGGGCGTGGACCCCAAAAATTTTTCCTAGGGCGCTGTTCCGTCTATCGATGTCGGAAGCTCATCCCCACTTTTCAAAGCCGCGAGCCGCCACTGGTATGAACTATTAGTATTAAATGGTTATATAAAAATAAATCATTTATGTGGACTTTCTGGTTTCTCTACTATGTGCCAGCAGGGCCCCCGCAATCCGCAACAGCGTGTGCAACGCGTGCACCGCACGTAGGCGCCACTTTATAAGAGGCGCCAAAACTCCTTATAGAGTGCAAAACCGAAGGACCGAAGGTTTTTAAAAAATATATTTTTTTTAATTTTTTGACAATTTCCAACGAGCAAGGCACCAAAGAAATCGTTTTTTTTTTTCAATAATCTAAGCGAAGTTTATGTTCATAAATATCCAATACTCGTATAATTCGACAAGCTTGCATAAGGTGCGTACAGACCTGACGCGACGCGCGCGCGACACGCACGCGACAGTCCAAATTCCTAAGTGTGGACGGGGCGCGCGCGCGGCGCTAGCGCCGCCTGTCCCAGGCGCGTCGCTACCCGTCTGTTGTCGGTTTTTCGACGGCAGATCAAGAAATAGCGAGGCGCAGTGTGGACGGGTAGTAGTAGGAGCGTAGCAATCGCGCGAGAATCAGTAAAGAAGTGCAATATAACTTAGTCGCGTGGCGCGCGCGTCTGTCTACATGGCTCCCAGCAGGCGCGCGAGAAAACCGTGCGCGTCGCGTTCGCGTAGCAGGCGCGTTGTCGGCGCGTCGCGTGCGTGTCGCGCGCGCGTCTCGTCAGGTCTGTACGCACCTATAGAAGTTGTTAGAAACTGCCGATTTTCCTGTCCAGACTCGAATACTCTAGGAGTATAAAACAGCGGGAGGCGTCGTGATCTCGTAATCCAAATAATTGATATTTTATTTCGCATCGTTTAAGGGTCAAGACGCAAAAAAGGAGAATATTTAGATAATTTAAAATTAAAAAGATTGATTTGTATTTTGTGTTATTGTGTTTTGTTTTACTGTTTTTTGTTGCGATGAAATTAAATTTTATGAAATTGTAAGTACCTACCCACATACACTATTAGCATTTTATTAGGTCTATAAAATTCGTTTTTCTATTTTTTCTGTTTAAAATAGTGCACATCCTAAATTAGCCCATACCTACATACCATAATATTATTTTTATTTCCTTCAAATAGGGAAGTATTGTTTGTAATCGTGAAAAAAATCGAATAAGGTTTAAAGGCTCGGATTTAAGGTTTAGATTCATAAAATTTACGAGGCGTTCTCAAAAAGATGGGGCTTGTGTAAGGGAAGTCATGGGTAAATGTCCTTACCAATTTTTGATCTAGTGTTTCTTAAGCTGTAGGGGCCACAAAAGAGAAAACGACCTTCTGGTTCAAAATTTCGAGAGCAGAAAAAAAGTTCCAACAAAAGGAGAAGATGGCTGGGAGTATGAAACATTTCCTGCAAAAAAGTCAAGTTTCCAACACTGAAACGATAGAGGTAGAAGAAATTACAGTTTCTAAAGCGGCGCCATCACCATCTTCTGCAACATGTGAACCATCGACATCAACACGTATTGAAAATCTAGCCTCTGTAGAGTCGACCATCCTAACAACTACGACTACAAGTGACACTTCTGACGATGAAGCTTCTACTGAAGTGGGGACCGAGATTACTAGAAGGTAGTCTTCCTTAAGAAGATCCCGGTTTATGGCCCAGAAGCATTGCCAACGATGAAGTCAGAATATTGGTTGATCGTGGCCCTCCCTTGATAGGATGCAATTATCAATTTCCTGCTAATAAAGATAAAATAAAATTTTCAAGTAAGTACTTTGTTAGAAAACTAGGAAATGGAGAAGAAGCAGAAAGAATTTGGCTCATTTACTCAGTTTCGAAAAATTCGGTATTTTGTTTTTGTTGTAAACTTTTCAGTAAGACTTCTACTAGTTTTTCTGATACTCATGGTTTCTGATTGGCAACATTTATCCTTAGCCATTATAAGACATGAAACATCAATTGCACACAACGTTCACATGAATAAATGGATGAATTTAAAAAAAAATGTTAAAATTATGCACAACTGTAAACAATCAACACTTACGGGTTTTAGAAACTGAAAAAAAAATATTGGTATGACGTTCTAGAAAGAATCGTTGCAGTGTTAAATTTTTATCCAGACAATGTCTAGCTTTCCAAGGTTCTTCTAAAATACTTTTTGAATATGATAATGGGAACTTCCTCAAAACTGTCGAGATGATTTCATCTTTTGATCCTGTGATGAGAGAGCACATTAGTCGAGTGCAAAACTCACAAACAAATTCTTTAAGAATGACCCATTATTTAGTCTACCAGAAACAATATGAAATTATTGAATTAATGGCTTCTAAAGCAAAAAATAATATTTTGGATATGGTTGGAAGTTCCAAATATTATTCAATAATTTTAGATTGTACACATGCTTACAGAGCAAATAAGCCTCGTTTTGCGTTATGTTGTTCTAAATGACAGTTCTAAAAAGGTTCAAATACAAGAGAGTTTTATAGCGTTAAATCCAATATTCGACTATAGGGAAGGGCTATTTAATTTTGTAATAGGACTTTTGAAAAATTTAAATTTAGATATTAAAGACATGAGAGGTCAAGGGTATGATAATGCGGCGAATATGCGCGGGAAACATATTGGTTTACAAAAACGCATACTCAATCCTAATCCTAGAGCATTTTTTGTGCCATGTGCTGCACACAGTAAACAGTAAACTTTTTTAATATTGTACAAGAACTTTATGTATTTTTCTCTTCATACACAAAAAGTTGGGATGTTATAAAAAAAAACTTGTCCCTCAGTTACATCTAAAACCCCTAAGTGATACTATGGTCAAGTAAGATTGATGCTATAAAACCGCTAAAGTTTCATTTTATTCAAATATGTGATAGCCTTTTAGAAATAGCAGAAAATTATACTTTTAACATAGAAACTAGACATAAAGCAAGTTCTCTTTTATTAAATATTCAATCTTTTAAATTGATTTATAGTATAATAATTTGGTATGATGTTTTATTCCAGATTAATATTGTAAGCAAAATGATGCAAAGTGTAGCGATTGACATTAAAGTGTGCCAAAACTATTTGAAGAATTTAGTTGATCATTTTAAAAATTATAGAGATGATAATGTTTTCGAGGAAAAACTTGCTGCAGCTGGAAAATTAGCGGCTGCTCTTAAGATAGAGCAAGGTTTTCCTCCATTAAATACTGTTAGATGAAAGTATAAACCAAAATTGTTCGATTATGAACACACGGTTGAGACACCTCAAGATCCAAAATCCGCTTTTAAAATAAATTTAATTTTGAAAATAATTGATCAAACACTAAGTTCTTTGAATAGTAGGTTCGATATGATATCTGATTACGATAACGTTTTTGGTTTTATTTGTGATATTTTAAAATTAAATTACCAAGATCTTTTAAAATGATGTCGTGCTCTACAACAAAAGCTAACTGATCAGGAAATGAAGGAAGCTGACGTGGAAGAAAATTATTTATTTGATTGTTTTCATTACCTGAAGCGTCAAATCCCCTTGAAATTCTACAGTATATATTTAAAAACAATCTAACTTCCTCTCTACCAAATATTAGTATTGCCTTAAGAATCCTCCTCACTTTACCTGTGTCTATTGCTTCTGGTAAGAGATCGTTATCTAAATTAAAAATAATTAAAAATTATTTGAGGTCTACAATGTCACAAGAAAGATTAGCTGGTTTGGCAATCTTAGCTGTAGAGCAAGAGATAAAATTGATTTTGATAATATTATAAAAGAATTTGCAGTAGCCAAATCCAGAAAAACACCCATTTAATTTGTGGATTGATCCTAATGAAATGTTTTAATTGTTATTTGTTTATTGTTTGGTTTATGCCTTTATAAATAAT
>JAEQML010073268.1:0-15059 GCA_016904865.1 Pissodes strobi | reverse complement strand
ACACACACTAAAGGGAGATCCAATGACACTCGACGAGCGGTGTATGTCCGAAAATGTAAATTGACATGGTTCTTGAATAGCTGTAGGTTGTAATTAGGGGGAAACAGATGACCTGGGAGTGAGTTACATAGTAATGTGGTGCACCAGACAAAGGAGTTCTTGTAAAGCGATGTTCTAGGTGTTTCCAGTTGAACGACGAAGGGGTGCGATCTTGATGTCTGTCGTGATTGTCTGACAGGTATTGTTGGCGGTGGGATGAGGTGGGCCAAATCCTGAAAACATTTGCCGTGAAAATATCTGTAAATGTTTACGATTGAAGATAGAAGGTAATAGAAACATTGTGTAGTCCAACATGTCCTCAGTCAATGTCGAGCCTTCGCCGCGAGTAGTTCTGTATCAGGCAACGTACCAAAGTCTCATAAGATACAGCTAAATAATAAATACACTGCTCCACCTAAGTGTAAAATGGTAACAAGGCTAACGAAAACGCAAGAAGATAGAATAGAGGCAATTGTAAAGGACACTGTAATTAAGAAATTTGATCAGGAATGGATGAATACTCTAATAACAGAAATTGCCAACAAAGTGGAACAACAATTCCAAGAAAAACTGAGAAGCTACGAAGACAGAATCTCCAGTCTAGAAAGCGAACTCAGCGTCCTCAAATCAGAAAAGGACAAAACGGACCAATTCTTAAGATGCAAAAACCTTAGAATTTTTGGATTGGAAGAAACGCCTCAAGAAAAATTGACCGAAGAAATTGAAAAACTTTTCTGTAAAACAATAAAGGTTAATGTCAAGAGGGAGGACATCGAAGACGTTTATAGAACTGGAAAGGAACATAGAAAAGGTAGACAAATTCTAGTAAAATTTTCCTCAGAGCGAATAAAAAATGAAGTTTACCGCAACAAAAAACTCTTAAAAGGATCTAGAATAATAATTAGAGAAGACTTGACTAAACCAAGGAGAGACCTATTGAAAGTGGCCATAGAAGAGTTTGAATCCAGAAATGTGTGGACACAATCCGATAAAATTTATGTATATACTAATAATAAAAAAAACATAATTTCAACAGTTGAAGATCTAAATGCCTTAACTTAACATAATTTGTATTCTAATTTTTGTCAAGCATTGTATTTTTAAGTATGTATAAATTATGAATTTTATTTAGAATGAACAAGAGATTTGGTATGCCTGGCTCGAACGTTAGTTGTTTATCTACACGGCCCGGTGTTTATTTTGGTTTAATTTTTTTTTGTCACTTATTTATATGAAATAGGACCTTAGGAATTCTGAACGTAATTTTGCTTAATTTTTAGCATAGGTAGTCACGATAGTTTTGTAAATTACATTGCGTTTTAGCCCTTTTCTGCTAGTTTTTTTGTAAATTACATTGCGTTTTAGCCCTTTTCTGCTCTCAAGTTAACTATATTATTTCCTTTTATTAAACGTTTTTTTTCTCTACGAACCTTGCACAATGCCAATAAATGACCTTGTTGAGATGATAGATGAACTTACGCCTTACACTAAATCAAATACATCTTACTTAACTTCTATAAGCCAAGTGAATGATGAGGGAAACCAAGTGCTCAGCCTACTAAATTTAAATGTATGCAGCCTTCAAAAAAACTTAGACGAAATTGAGATACTTTTGCATGAATGCACATTTAATTTTGATCTTTTGATTTTCACTGAAACACTCCAATTAAACTCGGAAAATCTTAATATTCATGACTACAATTTTTTCTATAACAAAGCTAATTTTAATAAAAACGATGGTACCGTGGTATATGTTCATAAAAACAACAATATAGAGAAAACACAAGCTATAAAAATACATGAGGTAACTTTCCTAATACTCAATTTCTGTAAAAATAAGGTTAGGTACAGGTTAATCGCGGTATATAGACCCCCCTCAACGAAACTGAACTTGTTTTTGCAAGACTTAAATGAAATACTTAATTCTAAGAGCGATGTTGGTCAAATTGATCTTCTGGTAGGTGATATTAATATCGATCTAGCTAAGCTGGATGATAATTTTGTCCAGCAATATCTCAATATCACAGCAAGTTTTGGGTTAATTCCCCTGATTGACAAATCTACTCGGGTCACACCCACAACAGCAACAATAATCGACCATATCTTTATTAAAGACAATAATTTTAGCAGATGCTATAAAGTTGATTCTTTTATTTTAAAAACGTCTATTACCGATCACTACGCAACTTTATTAATTCTAAACTCAAAACATGAAGCAGTAACGAAAAAGATTGAAAAAGTTACAATAGAAAAAATAAGTTCGACTAAATTGCTGCAGAACCTCAAGAAGGAACAATGGTCTGACGTTTTGACTGAAAGTGATGCAGATAGAATGGCTACTAAGTTTATAAACAAAATTAAATATCATATAAATCGTTCCACAGAATATAGGACCATAAAGGTGGGTAAGCTAAATAGAAGAAAAAAGGACTGGATAACAGCAGATATAGTACAACTTATAAAAGAACGAGATAAACAACAAAAATATGCAACAAGAAATCCAGACAATATACAAGCTAAAAATGACTATAAAGACCTAAGAAATAGAATAAATAAAATAATAAAAAATACTAAAAATGACTATTACAAAGAAAAAATATTTGAATCGAGAAATGATATAAGAAAAACGTGGAAAATTATAAAGGAGGCAACCAACGATAATAAAGCAAGGGCGTCTAGCATTAGGAGAATTGAAACAGAAAATGGTAACTATTCTAAAGACCTCGATATCGCCAATGCATTTAATGATTTTTTTACAGGTATAGGGATTAAGATGGCAAATACAATTACAAAAAACGACAACATACACTTCCCTATACCCCACACTAAAAATATATTAACCCTTTCCCCTATAACAGAAGTGGAAATAATGGAAATAATAAACTCCTTAAAAAACGAGGCTAGCCCTGGACATGACAAAATTAAAGCAAAAACCCTTAAACTGATTGCAGATACCATTTTACCTCCACTTACAGCTTTAATTAATATCATTTTCGTACAGGGTAGATTCCCGAATACTTTTAAGGCAACTATAGTCACCCCAATCTTTAAACAGGGCAGCCCATTTGACACAACAAATTATAGACCTATCTCACTTATAAGTAATGTGGCAAAAATTGTAGAAAAAGCGATAAAATCTAGATTAGTGGAACATTTTGATCAAAATAATATTATCTCAAAAATGCAATTTGGGTTTAGGAAGGGAATTTCAACAACGGATGCGATGTATCGAGTGGTGAGCTTTATTCATTCGGAAATCAATTCAGGTCGAAAGCCTCTTGCTATATTCCTGGATCTAGCAAAGGCTTTCGATACAGTACCCCATGACAGACTACTAATAAAAATGGATTGGTATGGCGTCAGAGGTGTGGCCTGGGAACTTATTAAAGATTATTTAACTGATCGAAAACAAAGAGTTTTAATCAGTTCCACACTTAGCGCAGAGAAGGTCTTACAAATGGGAATTCCACAGGGAACAATTTTGGGACCAGTACTTTTCCTGATATATATAAACGATTTACTTAACTTACCAAACCCTAGAGGAATAACAGCTTCATATGCGGATGATACTGTGGATATAGTTGCTGAAAATAGTTGGGAAGAAACAAAAATTGCCGCTGAAAATAAAATACAATTAACTTATGCTTGGCTAAATGCTAACTTGCTTAGTTTGAATACTGCCAAAACAAAATATATTGCTTTTTCTCTGTATATAAATGGTCAACCAAATTTTGACAGTGTTACTGTGCATTCATGTAAAAGTAGAATTAACTGTAGCTGCAACCTAAAAATACAAAATGTGAACGACATACGATACTTAGGACTACAAATAGACCAACACCTAAGGTGGGACTGCCATATTGAAATTACCTCAAATAAACTAAGACGTAATATTTATAAATTTAAACAACTAAAAGGCTTTCTTAGTACCAAAATACTTGAGCAAATATATCAAGCACTAGTGGAATCGGTTTTAAATTACGGTCTATGTATCTGGGGAGGTGGTTATGATATATATTATGAAAAAATCAAAAGTCTACAAAAGTGGTTTATTAAGATTATATATGATAAGCCAAGAATGTTTCCGACAGATCAACTTTTCACACTAACATCTTTGGTAGATTTCGAAACGCTATACATTTTGTCTGTCGTAAAATATATTCATCAGAGAAAAACTAATTATCAAGCAATAAATCATAATTACCCAACTAGATCAAATAGTAATATAAACTTCAATACCCAAAGACCAAATAACTCTTCATATTTAAGATTTATTGATTATACGGGCATCAAAATCTATAACTTTCTCCCACTGGAAATTAAAAATATAAATAATTTTAACATCTTTAAGAAGAAAGTTAGGGAATATATATTAGAAAATATAGTGGCATTCAAAAGCGTGCGAGATTAGTGGAGGAGAGAGCGATGAAGGGAGACCAATGTGTTATAGGATTTTACATACTTTGTTTTTAGTTTATTATCAATAAGTGACTGTGTATGTGTTAGATATGTATATGTAAATGAGTTATATATTTTTTAGGCTTAAGCATGTGTTTTTACTTTTTACTTTTTTATCCAAAAAGTTTGTAATTTTAATTTTAAGTTGAGCTCGTACAAATAATGTTTTGATTTTCAAAATACCATTCTATTATTTATTACACAGACAAGCTCTGTAGAGCTTTTGTGCTTTATTTTTATGAATTGATTTGTAAATTTAAAAATTTTTAATAAATAGCTATTGTATTGTATTGTATTGTATATATATATTTTACTGAAAATAGCTTAGAAAGAACTAGTTTTACCTAGTTAAAACTACTATCGGTCAAATTATTTTGACTAGGACGGTCGGGTTTTAACACATGTCCAATTTTGACATAAACATATATAAGCAAATATAAGAATGAGAGTGATATGATATTATCTACTAGCCAATCCAAATGTCTTTGCTGGTTCTAAGAATACTACATTAGTCATTATAAGCGACATTCAAAACAGTTTCAAGCTGTTTTGGCTTAAAAACTGTCCTTAAGGGGTTCCTACATTCTACTTTATTGGTAATTTTTATCATTTTAGTAGGTTGTAATTACAAAAAATTTTACCAGAAGCACCTCCTGTATATGTATATATGCTCAATCGAAAATCGTTCACGTGAAATTGGTTTTCAATGAATTTCTGTCTCTTTTGCCCTTATAAATAATACAATCTTGCCAGAATGTTGTTGTCACGCATAAAAATGCGCGACAAAGACAAAGCTTCTGTTATTTAATATTTTAGGTTCAAAGATAATTTATCATTGGTCTTCATATATGCCTGTAAATAAATTCACTCAATTTTGCTAAGTAGCTTGATAAACACAGACAAATAAATATGAACGCATACAATTCACGTAAATCTCAATCAATAATATTTTATCCCCCATTACTGTTCCTATCAAAAATAATGCAAATAAGTATTTACAGACATGTGAAGTTTACTAAATTGGATCTGCTACGATTATTATTATTTTTAATGGTATCTTCATTGGTGTCTGTTCCGCATGTACTGCACGAGACCACTTCCATGGTTCATATGAAGAAAGTTCGTTCAGTTTTTGGGATAGCCTTTTATTTCCATCACATTGTTTACTTCGTACTCGCAATTGGAGAAGTCATCAGAACTGGTATAACATGTCGAATTCCTTGCCGAAGAATTGTAAACAAAGTAAGATTGATTTACAATGAGATATTTTCGATGGATGGGTTTAGCGCTTCGAGCCGGAGAAGCAGGAGGACATGGTTTTACAGATACTTTACAATAGAAGTATTAGTAATTGCAGTAAAACTTATTTCTATGATGTCTTATTTCTATTTAACACGATCAGGATTATCAGGATTTTTTTCAGGGCAGTTTCAGAGCATATTCCAGTTCATATCGACGCTTCAATTATCCTGCATTCTCTTTGCCGTTTGCGACGCCCAAATTATGATAAATTCATTATTGAAAGATCTAAAGAAAACAGTTCAGTTATATTTTTCTAGGAGTTTTTCTAGAGATGATAAAGCTTTTACAAAGAAATATGAAATTGAAAAAATACTAAAGATATATAATGATATATTTGATGTTATAGGAGAATTTAATAGATACATGGGCGCTATCCAATTATACAATACGCTGCGAGTACTAACAACTTTGCTATATACTCTTACATTAATTGTAATTTTTTTAAGGCAACCATTCATTACAATACCACTTCTTGTCAAAGTAAATGTAGGAATGAACATTCTTCAGATGATGGTAAGTAGGGTTAAAGATAAAAGGTGTCTAAGGTATCAAATCTACTTCTGCCATTATTTCATTAAACTTTAATTTTCGTTAAAGATAACTTTCTATCCTAGAGTTGATTATTCCACTGCATAACTTCGTCTTCGGAACGAACTAATGCGGGTAATAAATTAGGGGCATTTCATATTCCAACTATTATTATAGGGCTCAGTTATCACAATATGCATTACATTACTTTGGTAAAGGATAATACATGGGTTTTAGTTACGAGCGAAAGTTTACCAAATTTTAGTGTGTTGTTGGGGAAAAAGAAATATTTTTTATCATAGGCCTAAAATTCCTAAATTGAATCGGCTCCAAAAATGAGAAAAATTACATGCAATAAGAAGGTTATTATTTTTTTATCTCGGAAACAAAGCGAGATAGTTGCATTAAGATAAAAATATCAAAATGTTGGTGGTTTACATTTGTATTAATGATATTCGGTAAGATGCCCAATGGAACGCTATTGTACTTTTTTTAAAAGTAGTTAAGGATAAAGTAGCATCTTATCACTACCAAAACACCTACTGTACCTACTAACTCTGAAAACTCTTTTTTATATATTTTCCAGTAAAAAATTACCTCAGAACAGATTTTCTGAACATTCTATGTATTAAGAACCTAATATTTTAGATAATAATATACTATAATAATTGCTTACAGGGATTTATTTTCAAATATTATAAAAGAAAGTAAATTGGCCTTGTAGGTTGTGAGGATGTGCCTACTCGTATATTGGCTCAGGAAATGAGTACTTAATTTATTAGGTACAATATACCAGTTACTTAAGTTTTTAAATACAAATTACTTATGGCTTATAAAAACATCAATCAGTATCAAATACCTAATAGAAATACTCGCTTATCATATTATATGAAATTTCGGTTGACTTTACGTATTATATGTGAGTCTTATCTGTAGAGTATATATCAATAAAATTAAAACTTAAACCTAATGATAACTTTTTGAAATATTTTTATTCTAAGTACAAATAGTTAACGAAAACTTGGAACAATTATTGATTGACACTAAACACAAAGCAACAAAGGTATTAATTTATAGGAATGACTTACTATGTCAAGCTCATGATAGATTAAATATTCCTCGTCGTGGTTTCTTTCACCTAAGATTATCGGTTTGTTCTAGCAGCGATTTAAACCCAAGCCAAACCAAATCCAAGTCATCCGGAGTTTGCGCATAGAGGTTTAAGGGTCGCTTATATTGCAATGCGCAAACTCCGGATGGCTTGGTTTTGGTTTGAAATCGTTGCTAGAACAAACCTAATATTCACTAAATTATCTGACGGATACTTTACGTTAATTTAATGTCGGGCATATTCTAGGTATCATATCGTACTAGCCACATATGTATATACTTCAAGTGTTTTTGCTCCCATCTTACAAATGCAATAGCTAAATTATCTGACGGATAGTTTACATTTTTTTAATGTCGGGCATAGGTATTCTAGGTACCATATCGTACTAGCCACATATGTGCATACATAACTCAAGTGTTTTTTCTCCCATCTTACAAGTGCAGTAGATTTCCGGCACAGGGTCAAAGGCATTGCTTTCTGTAGTATATTTTAAAAATAAAATGTAATTTCTCACCTGGGTAAATCTAAAAATATTTTTGCTTCAAAAATTCCTGATGGCTGTCCTTGCCTACAGCTCTTTCCGTAGTGTTTTGAACATAGGCTGGGGCTATTTTTTGACATGATATATACCAATCGTTTTTTGACGTATAGAACAGGAAGTTTTATTATATTTTTGGAGTAATGCGCTTTTAGACTGTTTCCTGCAGAACTAGATGACATACCACGTACGGACAAAATTTATTTCAGCTGCTGCCTTTCTAACTAGAGCAGAAGACCCACTTTGGTGTACTCTTTCTAACTTTGTATCATGTCTTCTAAGACCTCTTTGGTATACTCTAAAGACCGTTCTCTTAAAGGTATTTTATTTGATTTGCAATAGAAATACTCGCTTAAGTTTTCGGATTTGCAAGCACTAATGTCAAAGAGCAGACTAATTTTTTTTATAAGTTTCAACTTTTAAATTGCATTTTTCATTTCTATTATATTTTATAACCTGGTAAATGTTACAAAATCCAGTAGTGCGATTTTCCCCTTTTACTGGTTGATTTGTGTTATCGATAATCTCGCTACCTTACTTCTGAATTCAATTCAAGTCAAATACTCTTTATTCTTTTCTTTTATAAAATACTCTTTATTTTTATAAAAGAACAAAAATAATAAAAACTAAAATGTAAAAAAGTGTATATCCAAGTAGGTTACACACTAAATATAGAATAAAAAATATAAAAACGACCAATGACAAAATGAAAATAAAGGACAAGAAAAAAATAAAATACAACAAATAAATATTCTGGGTAATACAACACATCAAAATGAGAAACAAAAAAATGTTTACTACAATTTAAAATTCTATAACATACCATTAATCGCACCCCAATATAACAGATAAGGATAAGACCAGTCGTCATTGTAATATTTCTGCAAGCTATATTATGCTGTATGTCTTAAAAGTAAAGATACAGATTTTTTAAAACTTATCTGTGTTTGACGTTGCTTCACCTCAACGGGCAAGTGGTTGTACATTTTTAGGCTTTCATAGATATGGGAGTTCTTAGTTAGTGCGCTCTTCGGAATCGGTAATGGAAGATTGTTGGTTTGCCGAGTATTATAATTGTTAGAATTAGAATTAGTTGTAGCATGAATTACCTTTCTTTTATTTACCAAACACACGGTTTACAAAATAAAAATGCAAGGAGGTGTTAAAATTCCGTGCTCCCTGAACAAGGGCCTACAGGACTCACGCGGCTTCACGCCGAAAATATAGCGTACCACCCTCTTCTGTAAAATGAATGCTGAGTTAAACAATATCCGGCTACAAAAACACCAGAAGGCAATGCAATACCTTAAGTGACACTCGACTAGAGAAAAATAGACTGTCCTAGCCATTGCAGGACGCAACTCATCATTGGACACAATCCCGATGGCGTATCATACTCTAGCTAGTTTTCTGTTCAGGGCCTCGATATGACCTTGAAACCTCAAATTATCGTCAACTAGAATGTCGAGAAATCTGTTTACCTGCCTTCTTACCAGCTCAATACCATCCAGAGACAGACCATTACAGCTACACTTAAAAGTAAGGACACTAGTCTTTTTTATGTTAAGGCACAGCAGATTTGAGTCACACCACTCTCTAACCCTTCCAAGATCTTCGGAGACGATGTCTATCAATACACCTTTCTGTTTATGAGAACACCAAAATAGTAGTGTCGTCGACAAATATAGTAAAGCTTCCTCTGATATCGATTGAAGCCAGGTCGTTTATGTAGATCAGGAAAACGATCGGACCGAGCACCGATCCCTGGGGCATCACCATGTTTAATATCACAAATTTCCAACACTCCAGCAGTATTTTCTGATTTATGCAGTCAAAAGCCTTGTAAACCTCACAGAGTACCGCTGCGGCAACATCTCCGTCATGTAGGTTCTTAAACAAACCCTCCAAAAAGAAAAACACTGCACCCTGGGTCCCCAAACCCTCTTGAAACCCAAACTGAACCTTACTCAAAATTTTGTGGTTTTTCATGAAACACATTATTCTCTTCTTAACAATTGTCTCAACAACCTTTGATAAAGATGGCAAGAGTGATATTGGCCGAAAGTTTGCAAAACCACTCTGTTCGCCTCCTTTGAACAGCGGATTCACAACTGCTATCTTTAGGCAAGATGGAAATGTTCCAGAATCAAATGATTCATTCATCGAACAAATAAAGGAATTAAGTGCCTGATCCGGGAAAGCCTACAGAGCCCTAACAGACATCTGATCAATCCCGGATGCCCTTTTATTTTTAAAATGAAGGGTGAAGGCTGTGCATGTACGAAATATACTAAATGAAACACCCTTTGTATTCCATTCATAAAATTTTAATCCAAAAGGACTTCTCAACTAGCGTAACAGAGCGCTTTCGGCCGGAGCCATCATCAGTGTTACATGTCAACGTAACAAAAAGATATATCTACGAAGAGGAACAAACTACATCAAACGATAACGCTCGCATCAAAATTTAAATTACAAGTTATATTTTTTGAAAAGGCTCACATAATTTAACACTAACACACGTTTTGGTGGAACGACAAACATGTCTCCTATTTTTTATTGTGTAAAGAATACTTTTTAATTCATCCCGGTCGGTGTGTGATAAGTAAAAGGAATCTCAAATAATATTTTGAACGTATGATATAAGATCAACATGAGTTACCAAGTTTTTAGTTAGTTTTTCCACCGCTGTACACTGTACAGTAAAATGGTTAAGTGAATTTTCATCAAACTCAATTTGATGTGTCCTGACTGAGTTACCTCTGAGATCGTTTACAATTCTCCAATTTTCTTTCACTTTATTATGAGATCTGTCAATTCTGTCCCTATAGTCTTTTTATCGCACTCTACCTTAGGCGTCACCCAAGGCAATGCTCTCCCCACCATATCGAACATCAACACTACCATGGCAGAAGTCAAATTTCATTACCCTGACATTCGCAAAATCCTTAAAGAGCTAGATACGTAAAAGACATCAGGATCGGACGGAATAAAAAGGCAAGAAAACCACGCCCACAAACTATCGCCCAATTGTCTTGCTTCCAATAATCTCCAAAGTCACGTGTAGCAAATCAGCAACTACTCAAGTACCTCGAGCACAACAGAATAAACAGCGATAATCAATACGGCTTTCGCAAAGAGAGATCGACAGGAGATATATTGGCCTATGTCACTCATATATGGTGTAGGGCAATTGAGAACTACGGAGAGGCTCGAGTGATTGCGATGGATATTTCGAAGGCATTTGACAGAATTTGACATGATGAACTGCTCAACAAACTGCCGTCCTTCAGACTGCCAGCCTCTCTCAGCAGTTGGCTTACCAATTTCCTTAAGAACCGATCTCTGCACGTCGCAGTTGATGGACACAACTCAAACACATTCACCATTAACGCGGACGTACCTCAGGGCGCAATACTTTCACCAACTCTGTTCCTCATCTATATTAAAGACCTGCTGACCGAAACGAAAAATCCTGTTTACAGTTTTGCAGATGACAGTACCCTTGTCTCCCACTTTAGATTAGAAAAACCTTTACCAGCGACTGACACTTATCACCGGAGACAGGAGCAGATTACCGCAATTAATCAGGACCTGGAGAAGTCCAAACTTAGGGCGATAGAAATGTTGTCCAGTTCAATGCAGCAAAGACGCAAGCAGCCACATTTACCAAGTGGGCCAATACGGCCAGCCCTGACGTCATTATGGTAGGATCGACCATTCCTTCATCCTCGTCAATCAGACTGCTGTGTGTCTCAGTCAACAGCAATATGTTCTGGCATGACCACGTTGCTAACATTGCAAAATCAGCCTCCCAGAAGCCTGTTTTGCCATTTCGCATCAAAAAATTGTATACACCGCAGCTGTTGCCCTTGCTCTACAAAGCGCAAATAAGACCGTGCTTAGAATATTCCTCACACATCTGGGGTGCCGTACCAAAGCACACCCTAAAGCTGCTGGATTCCATTCAGAAGAGAGCTGCGCGTCTCGTCGGCGACCCGGAGTGACCCGGAATCTGGATAGTCTGGAACACCGCGGACATCGCTTTACAAGACCTAGAACATTGCTTTACAAAAACGCATCTGTTTCCCCCTAATTAAAACCTACAACTATTCAACAACCGTGTCAATCAACATCTTCGGCCAGACACCGCTCGCCATAGGGTCTCCCTTTAGCATGTGTGCCACTGTCATTAAAAAACACGTGTGCACTACGTGCGCATATCTGAAGTGAAACTCCTTAAACTCAATCGCCCTAGCCTTATACATATCGTAACGGATTTGCTTAAAAAGTTTTTTTAAATATATCACTCAATTAACAAAAAGGGAAGGCCTAAATGAAAAAAAAAATATTTTTCATAAAAGTTTCGCTTATGTCTTGACAAATGAATAGACCAAATCCCATATTGTTTGCTTGTGAACTAACAAAGGTATCACAACAAAGATGTCATAATAATATATCGCGCTGCCAGCGCGGCCTGCCGCGACCTCTCGGCGTGTGTCGCGTCCTTCAAATTTTATTCTCAGCGAGCATTAAAAAGTTTTACTTCAAAAAAAAAAGAGCGTTTGCTGTTATTTTTTTGGCTTTCGTTTGTTGGTCTTGCCGTTTTGCTTATTCAACTAAACTTTAAATAGCTTAGGTCACTTCTGGTTCTGCCACCGAAGGGAGAACACGTTGAAAACGTGTAGTGGAAGTTTTTTTTGCTTAGAAAACGTGTTTAACCTTCGTGCGGAGTCTGGAAAGTCGTGCCGGCTAGAAGATGTAGAGGATGGGTCGCGTAGTGGAGGGTCAATTCCTATTAGGACTCTGGTTTCATGTCTGTACGTGGTAGCGTGTCCTGATGGCGGTCGGGATTATTTCCTGTGGGGATCGGGGTCTCTGACAGAAAGTGGTTATACCTACAGTGTGCGAATCATCCTTGCATTAAGAACTCAGCCGTGCAGTGCAATAAATCATATTTGTCTTTGTAAAGTTTAAAGTTTTTTGTAAAGTCGGGAACTGCCAGAGGCATAAGCCCGCCATACTGGAAGTTCCTTCAAATAGGCCACTCACACTGGAATAACGTGTACCTTATGCAAGAAGGGTCGCCTTGTCTCTAATTAAGCGCCGGACGAGGGGTGCGCTGGCGAAAATGCCCTTTGTGGAGCAGAAGCCATACCTATTGTCTTACTAAGACAACCGGACATAGAAAGAAAGAAATAGCTTAGGTTATCTATTATCGTATATCGTACCTATACCGTGGCTGACAGCTTTTGTTTAATAAATTTACTGTTAACCGGCAGTAGGTCGGTAGGTCGTCTAATTACTTATATCTAATTATTTTCAATATTCCTCGTTTTTCTTTAATGAACTTACCGGTCCTGCAATCGACTTACCAATAAATAGTTTTAGGTTATATTTTATCGGGTATCAATCTATACACCTGTTTCCCACCATGTCTTCCTTAGAGACATTTATTTTAACTATAATCATCTATCTCGAGTTGGGAATTTATTTTGCTAATGTCCTGATAATAAATTGATTGGTTTTTACTGTAAATATTGTCACGAGTATCTTAAGGGGTAGCGCGTTTATTTAAAGAATAACTTCTCAGAGAAAAGCCTCGTCGCGATTAGTACAATGACGGGGTCTCAATGCTTCCTTTATCTACCACTGGATTTTCTACTCGTGAGGACACGCCTTGTTTAGCGCGCCGGGCGGTAACTGAGGTAGACCGGGATCGCGTTACGTGGGGTAAGAAGAGATGACAAAGTAAGCACGTTTAGATTATAACAATAACAATGTATTAACGATAAAACTTTAACAACAATTATTGGTCAGAAAAAATGAGATTCTATTATACCCGATTACTACGGTGCGCATGTTTTGTCGATTTGAGGTACTGTTTATAGGTCTTTGTTTACTGTCTTATAATTTATAGTTTTTCTTAAGGGTTGGGTTTTATTTAAGAGCACTAAGAGATTTCACTAAACTTTTTAACTGACTATTTAGACACTTGTCTTTCTAAACACTCTGGCCCTAGCAGTCGTCAAGTGACTAACCGGTACCAGGTTGGGTAGGAAAGGAATGGAACCTAAAGCAGTCGTATGACTAACTCTAGGAGCGGATCGAACCCAGGAGGCAGTCGTCAAGTGACTAACCTTGGGAGCTGGAGGTGAGACTAAGTCTGCCGAACTGAGTGTTCGGTAGCGTATTTATATAAAACAAAGTGATGATCATTGCATGCATAAGGTTCAAAGTCGCTCTCGTTGATTGCTCGCGTTGTTTATAGTTTGCCTTTAATGTTTATGTAATAATCTCCAAGTTCAAGTTCAAACTTGCGACAGGGTGAAATTTGTTTAGTAGCTTATGCATTTTAGTAGATTACACATTACATCTACTAAGCTGTAAATAACACATATCAGTTTACCAGATCCTTGCAAGTTTGGCCCAATCATCTCAGAAGGTACAGATGTGCACAGGCGTCAGCAGTCCATCGAGTACTCAGGAACCAGTTGAAGAGCTATCCAGATACGTCAGAAGTATCCAAATTCTGCAAGAATCCAGACCTAAAAAGCGAAGAAATGCTTAAGAAAAATATAACATGAAAAAGCTGAGAAAGAGCATTACAATCTCAAAAGATATCTGAATAGTGTGAGATATTTGGAGTCAGATATAAATTATAAGACAACAATGAACAGCAGCAGCAGGACATGCAATATCTGGCAGAAACTGAAAATAATTATCAAAAGACGAGACAATAAACATGAATAAAACTAAAGCTAAGCAATAAAATCTAGCGACTTACCTACAGTTATAGAAAGAAGACGTGAGGATCCAGTAGTTATGTCGAAAACCATTCCATGGACAGACTGGGGAAAACTGGAACATGCGGTGCCACAGCAGCCAGCAATGACAGTGCGGCCAGACCATAAGCCATTAAGTTCCAGAGACTCTTATTGTTCCTATTCCATGCTTCCGTAACCTAAAAAGACTATAATTAATCTTCACATGACCACTTCCATGTTAAACTAGCAGTAATACACGTCATCTACAGCTTGGAATGGAATAAATAACATTGATAAAACCTCTCTTTTTAATATT
>JAEQML010073267.1:0-15059 GCA_016904865.1 Pissodes strobi | reverse complement strand
ATTATAAATTATTAATTGATTAAGCCTAGGGTCGAGGACCTAACTATTCGACTTCTCCACTAAAAGTTGGCTATTGACTTTCTAAGAAGTGATCGTTTAATATGCCAACTTCAAACTGGTCACCGCCAAATGATAATCAGATACATTTTGTGTGTATAATATTTCCCCTGTTTATGCAGCAATAATCAATTCCAATAGGGACAAAAAACAGTATATATTTCTAGGATGGTCGTGGACCTATTTAATTAAAATTGCTATCATGGACTTACCTTATTTTCTGCAAAATAGCTGTATATTTTACAGGGTGTTAGTTGTTTTGACTAAAATATTACCCGCAGACTATTGTCTGCAACATAACTGCATACTTTACAGGATGTTATGGCAAAACATATTTGGCATTAACGCCGTGGGCCATACTTTCTGAGGGATAGCCGCGGGCTATTCACTGAATTCTATCATCACTTAAACGATTAAAAGGCTGTGAGCCAACAGTATATATTTTAATATGGTCGTGGACCTATTTAATTAAGACTCCAATCATGGACTCCTTATTTTTTGCAAAATAGCTGCATACTTTACAGGGTGTAAATTGTTTTGACTAAATTATCTGCTGAAGACTCTTGTTTGTAAAACAGCTGTATACTTTACAGGGTGTTAGTTATTTGACTAAATATTATTGTGTGCAAATTTAATTATTTGCAAAGGTTCCTACAACACCAATTGGGCTAACAACACCAACCATTTGTCAGGCTTGGCTGATGCACTTTACTGTTTTGCAATCTGTATAATGCTCCTAAATGATTTAGGAATTAATATAAATACAGAAAAAGTCAGTTAATACCATCATAAAAATAACTTACCTAGGATTTACTTATGACATAATTCAGAGGACCGTTTCCTCGACCGTTTCTTTACCTCTTAAGAAAATGAATTCAATAAAAGAGGCAATTAAAAAATATATTAACAAGTCAGTTACTACGATTCGAGATTTTGCAAAAATTATTGGTGTTTTGGTAGCAGCGACTCCTGCCGTTCCTCAGAGTCGTCATAGTATCAAAAGACAAGGTCACGCAAAATTTAAGGCCTTAAAAGGAAAGTCATACATGACAGAATATTAATTTTAAAACATACAAAGCAAATTATTAGCTAGTGGATAGACAATCAAGAATATACTGTAAATATGAAGCCTAGTACGTTTTCATTGGAATTTTGTTTTTTTTTTTAATGCGTCTGCGTCTCTTACAGGCTGGGGTGCCTATTGTAACGGCCAAAAATGTCGCGAGTTTTGGGAAGAAGCCGACAAGTCTAACCATATTAATTACCTTGAAGTTAAAGCTGCTTGTCATGGCTTACAATTATTTACTAAATCAAATGGAAATATTAGAGTCTTACTTAGAATCGATAATAAGACGGCAATATCCTGCATTAATCGTGGGGAAAGCGTAAAATATCGCAACTTAACCAATATAACCTTTCAAATTTTAGACTAGCGTGAACAAAACGTATAACACTCTTCGCATCTTATATCGCTTCAAAAGAAAAACGGAACCCGACAAGGCATCAAGACAAACTTCCATTGAAACAGAATACGAACTAAATAAGCAGGTATATCAGAAAATAATAAGGGGTTAGATTTATTTGCAACTTATTTTAATGTAAAATGCCTGTTCCTGGTTTCCGGATTCAACCTCCACAGTTGTCGATGCATTTACAATTTCTTGGTATGATGAGTATTTTTACGCTTTTCCCTTGTTTTCTATGTTATTTAAGGCTTTAGATAAAATGATGATGCCACCGGAATATTGGTGTCTAGTACAGCCCTGGTATACCGTGTTTCCTAGTTTATTAGTTGGGAAACCGTTGACTTTTAAATCGAGTAAAAATTAGTTACTCTCTATAGAGACTCTCATCTGTTAGACAGGAAATTTTTCCTGGTGGCAAGGAAACTGTCTGAGAAGCATTTCTTCAAAGAAGCATTTCCGGTCACGCCATCCCAATAATGTTTGCATCCATCTCGGAAGGAACTTGAAAACAGTACAATGTTGTGATTTTAAAATTGGTTTTTGCTTGTTCTGTGTTGATAAAACACCAGCTTTTAGTATTTTTACTTTATGTATTTATAATATTGCAACGATATATAAAATATATCTAACAACAACACTGTCAACGTTATCCTACCGTCTAAACTGTTGCTAACTTAATAGTAATAACATAGGCGTACCTATAAATATTTTTATTAAAACAAATTGTTAATTAATATTTAACATACAACGCTTGTTTTAATAAGTAGGTATTATAATTTCTGTAACCGCAAAATTTCGATGTCTTTACTTATAATTTAAACATTTATCTGGACTTTTTAGTTCGCGAAATAAACAAAGGAGCTTCTTACGTCTTGATAAGTACCTATAGATCAGCTCTTAACTTTATGTTTCACCGCCTAATAGGGATTAAAATATAATAAAAAGATTTTTGAAGGGAGGCTACAAGTTAAAGCCCCCTAAACCTAAATACGATTTTACATGGAACGTTGAACCTGTATTACTCTATGTATCAACACTTTACCCTTTACAATGTCTATCACTTGATAAACTAAAAAGAAAACGGTAACACTAAACACTTATGGCACCAAGTTCAGCACTAAAAGCCAGCAGCCAGCCCATTTTTCGTATTTTCAAAAATCAGAATTACCTATTATATGTCGCAAATTCTATAAAACAGTGCATTAAAGTCACCGTGCACATTCGGTCCAATTATACATCCCTATTCTTAACTCTCAAAAAAAAAAAAGAAAAAAACCACATCACCACGCAATAACTCAAACCTTGAGTAGGTGGATCAACATAATTTTAATAAACAATGGTATGGAATGAACGTTAACGTCTTTACCGGATATAGTGTAAGACACGCCAGCACGTGAGCAGCCTTTAAGTTTGACATAAACCTAAATGTCATTAAGAATATAGCAGGGTGGAGTCCTAAAATTCTGACACTTTCTTCAGATTCTATACTCGACCTCTAGGTACGCCCAGTGACATATCTGCCAATACAATTTTAAATTTGGGTATATCTTAGCCCTAATAGGTAGCCTTTTAAGTATTCCGTTGCCTAAGGTTCAATTTATTACATTTGTTTTGCTCTGATTGTATATCAATAATATATTATATTATGAAATATGTTTATTTATCTAGAATAGGCACCCTTAATTTTTAAGTGGTTAAGGACTTTATGGGATAGAATTTTCATTGATTTTTTTTGTCATACTTAAAATAGAGTTGAATTGAATGACTTTGCTGCCTTAATTGTTTTTGTGGTATTCTCAGGATTGAAGGTAGAATAATGCAAAATTGCACCATCTAGCTTTAAACAGCTACAATGTAATCATATCGGAAGACAAGCGATGGAAAATTGAAAGATTAATCGAATACCTACTTACCTGTATGAAGATTAATCGTAATTTTCCGAGCTTGTCTTCCGATATGATTACAACCCTCCCAACCACATGCCCCTTAGGCGGGCAATTTTGCTCTAAAACAGAATGAGGAAGCATCGAGGTGCGATAGCAGGCTCGGGTTGAAGATAAAAAATGTTATGCTTTAAAAACGTATCGATGGGTATGGTGATTCAGAAACTACAATGTAATCATATCGGAAGACAAGCTCGGAAAATTACGATTAATCTTCATACAGGTAAGTAGGTATTCGATTAATCTTTCAATTATAACATATCGGAACCGATTCAAATACCTAAAATAAATTGGAACTAACTGAAACTAACCGAAAGTTGGTTGAAAAACTAACCAAAAGTAACTAAAAGCACCAAAAAGGGCTAAAACGTATGGGAAGAGATTAAAAATATTAAAGTAAGTTGAAACTAACCCAAAGTAACCGAATTTCGGCGACTAACCAAAAACGTTCAAATTGGTTATAAAGTATCGGAACCGATTCAAATGACTAAAATAAATTGAAAGTAACTGTAATTAACAGAAAGTTGATTGCACGACTAATCAAAACTAGCCAAAGTAACCAAAAGCACTAGGGGCTTAAACCAATCGGAACAGATTAAAAATATTAAAGTTAGTCGAAACAAACCCAAATTAATCTAATTTTGGCGACTGACAAATTTAACCAAAAACATTTAACTTGGTTACTATGTATCGAACCGTTTCAAATGAGTAAAATAAATTGGAGCTAACTGAAAGTAACAGAAAGTCGATTGAGTGACTAACCAAAGTAACTAAAAGCACCGAAACCGGCTAAAACGTATCGTAATAGATTAAAAATATTAGAGTAAAATAAAATTATCCCAAATTAACCGAATTTTAGCGACTAACCTAAACTAACCAAAAACAGTAAAATTGGTAATAACGTATCGGAACCAGTTTAAACAACTAAAATAAATTGAAACTAACTGAAAGTTTATTGAACGACTAAAGAAAACTAACCAAAAGTAACCAAAAGCACCAAAAAGGCGAACACATAAATCAAAACAGATTAAGAATATTACAGTTAGTTGAAACTCACTTAAATTAGCCGAAATTTGGCGATTAACTAAAATTAACCAAAAACATTAAAATTAGTTATACTCGGAACGTATTGGAACCGGATCAGATTCTAAAATAAATAAAAATCAACTAAAGCTAACAGAAAGCTGATTGAATGACTAACCAAAAGTAATCAAAAGTAACTTAAAGCACTAAAACGTATCGGAATAGGTTACAAAAACTAAATTAAGTTCTAAGTAAAACGAACCGAACTTTGGCGACTAACCAAAAGTAAGCAAAAACACTAAATTTGATTGAAACTGATCGGAGTCGGTTCAAATGACTAAAATCAATTGGATCAATGTGATAGTAACCGAAAGGTAATTGAACGGCTAACCGAAACTAACTAAAAGTAACCAACAGGTAACAGGTTATAAATATTACAGAAACGTCATGGCCAATTATATATTAATAGATTTTCGTATCTACATGTGGAGAGTAATTTTTTAGGCCTTCACATCCTTACTTTTTTAATTTTTTTATAATTATATGTTAAATAAAAATTATAATGTTAAAAGAGGCATTTCTTTAATTAAATATATTTTAAACACTCGTGCTTGTATTTTTATTTTTTTTCAAACTCTTCTTTTAAAAACCATTTGAATTACAACACAAATCACATTTTTGCGTTTTTATTCATCATTTTCAATGTCCTCCCGGTTGCATCTTTGCAAAGGACTGTGAATTTTTCAATAAATTATGCTGGTTTTAGACTATTGTTAAGAAAATACGGCTTTAAGGTATATAATTTGATTTTCGGCTTATCGAACGTTATAATTAATTTTTCATAAACCGTCTCGTGACGTTCAGGAAAAATTGTTGAGACGCGACCTTGAAAAATCACTCGCATGAAACCACAATGGTATTCATTTGAACCGGGTCCGATACGTTATAATAAAATTTAATGCTTTTTATTAGTTTTGGTTAGCCGAAAAAATTCGATTTATTTTAGCACGTTTTGGTGCTTTTAGTCACTTTTAGTTAGTTTTGGTTGGTCACTCAATCAACTGTCGATGTTGGTAAGTTTCAGTTAGTTTTAATTTATTTTAGTCGTTTGAACGGGTTCCGATACGTTATAACCAATTATAATGTTCTTGGTTAGTCGCTAATATTCAGTTAATTTGGGTTATTTTTATTATATATTTTTAATTTTTTATATTTTTGATCTATTCCGATACATTTTAACAATTTTTGGTGCGTTTTGTTACTCTAAGGTTGGTTGTTCAATCAATTTTCGGTTAATTTCAATTAGTTTATTTTAGTCATTTGAACCAGTGCCGGTACGTTATAAACAATTTTAATATTTTTGGTTAATTTTGGTGAGTAGCCAAAATTCGGTTAATATGGGCTAGTTTTAACTTACTATAATGTTTTAAACCATTCCGATACGCTGCAAACCTTTTGGCGCTTTTGGTTAATTTTGGTTAATCGCTCAATAAACTTTCATTTAATTTCAGTTAGTTTTAGTTTATTTTAGTCACTTGAACCGACTCCGATAAGTTATAATCAAATTGTTTTCGGTTAGTTTTGGTTAGTCGCCAAAACTCGGTTAATTTAAGTTAATTTTAACTTACTTTAATATTTTTAGTTTGTCCCGATACACGGGTTAGCTCTTTTTGGTGCTTTTGGTTAGTTGTTCAAACAACTTTCGGTTAGTTTCAGTTAGTTCTAATTTATTTTAGTAATCTTAACCGGATTCGATCCGCTATAACCAATTTTAATGTATTTGGTTAGTTTTGGTTAGCCGCAAAAGTTCGGTTAATTTGAAATACTTTTAATTTACTTTAATTTTTTTAATCTGTTCCGGTACATTTTAATCTTTTTTGGTGCTTCTGGTTACTTTCGGTTAATTTTGGTTAATTTTGGTTTAGTAGTTCAATCAACTTTCAGTTAGTTTTAATTTACTTTTTTCATTTGAACATATCCGCATAAACCCTAACCCAAACTAACATGATCTCTCACGCATATGACGTCGTGTGGCAAATGTAACACGCACTTTTTCACAATTTGATGCCCCATAACAGGAAAACAGAAAAATTTTCAATGTTATAAGTATTACGGTAGACGTAGCGCGATGTGAGAAATTCTCACAAATGCAGTCAATCACTTGAGAAATGCACCCGATTAATTGACCATGTTAAAGAAGACGCCAAATAAGTCAGCTAGAGTGGAGGACAGCTCCGCTCGCAAGGCCATCTCCGAAAACTGACGATTTCGCAGAAAATATGAGAGAAATACTCGTAGCAAGAGTAATGCAGACCTTTAAGAAGCTATAAATGTAGTTTACTAGCTTAAAATGTCCTTTATTATAGGTTTGTTCTAGCAGCGATTTCAAACGGTACAAAGCCATCCGAAGTTTGCGCATAACGATATAAGTGACGCTTATATTGCAAACTCCGGATAGCTTTGTACCGTTTGAAATGGCTGCTAGAACAAGCCTAATATTTAAATTCCCACAATATTTGTGAGATATTTTAAACCTTCTTTATACATGTTCTTAATAAATAAATCAAGTTACAAACTGCCAAATAAATTTAATTGGTATTACCTTTATTTATAATGTTTTTGAATTTAGTATACGTTACTATTTTGTATAACTTTGTTACATAGTTTTATTCATTTGAATCACCTATTAAAAATTATCTTAATCGCTCTTTGAAATATCATCTATCAAATAATAACCAAGGAAATAATTTTGCATCAGCTAATACTTTTTGAATCTCCCCTCAGAGAGCGGCTGCAAGTAGAGCAAAAACTAATTTTTTGCCGTGCTGCGGCTTTTGCGTTTGATCCAAAAACATCAAACGATTTTTGCTGAGTGAATCTACTCGATATTATTTGTACTCTGTCCTTAGTGCTAGACGCCAGAGTTTTTTAGTTCGAAACCTTGAAGCACGCGTAACTGTGTGTGATAATATTAAAATACGTTTGACATAAATGGATATAGGAAAATTCTATTTGCGATTTAATAAAGTATCTATATAAAACTTTATTTTATTTTTATTCAATACTCAATCCCCTAATTTAGTAAAAATTTAATTTATAAAAATTTATAAAAATTTAGTTATTTTATTACTGCATATTCATTGCATATTTATGTATTTTTTTTTGAATATATCCTAAATAAATAAAAAAGGTGCGTATATATGAGCATATTCTTAAGGTTTTTGGTTGCATATAATCCGGTCTTTACAACCACAAATCGAATGGAAAATGTTTGTTTCGGATGCACTTGATTTATTAAAAATATAAATGTTGAAAGCAAATGAAGATATTATGAAAACGGTAGAAACTGTTTAAAGGTCATTTTAAAATGGAAAATAAAACAAAATGAAAATAGGAATTTATATAATTTTCAGTTCATAGCATATATTATTTTCAGCAATTGGCTGCCGAGCCAGGATGCTGATACCAGCCAATTTGCCCAACCGGAACCAGAAAACCTCCATCATAACAGCTTATTTCCTCTTCAAAATGTTTGACAGTGACCTTTCACTAATAGCGTTATTAGTAATTTAGGGCAGGATATGTGGAATACTGATAGCGCTAATCGACCGTGCATAAAAAAACTAAATCCAAAAACTAAAATCAGGCGAGGTGTAAGCAAGACTTTTTAAACTGTTTGGATTAATCCCATAGCGAATTATTATGAATAATACTATTTCCATGAAACGTTACGTTGAACCAAATTGGCTAGCCCTACAGAAACCATATATCATATATTACGTTAATAGAACTGTAGGTTCTTTTTAATTTGCATATTCATTTTGACAACAATATCAAGTTGATGATTTTTTATGGTGTATATTGGTGATAAAAACTGAACGATGTTTTCGCTTGTTGCAAAAAATTTAAGAGATAATAGATAATTTAGTATTTACTTTATTACCTACTTGAAGAAACATTGAAGCGTAACTATTCAAGGGTATATAGATAAATTAATAACAATCAACATTCTATATAAACCTTCCTACTATATCGGCTGTTATAGCGTCCTAGGCCTTCCGATTCCAAGTTTCCAACCTTTGCTCTTCCCAGTTCCCTGGTCGTAGATTGCGCTCACACATTGTTCGCTCTATTCCTGTCATCCATGTTTTTTTGGATCTACCTCTTTTTTTCTTTCCGTTGACACCCATTTGATTATTGCAATTTTTTTTTTGTGGAAGTTGAATGAGACCAAGGGGTCACGCGTCACGCATCACGCGTCACGCGTCATGCTCGGATATGTAACTTAACGCTCCTTATACTGGCATGTTCCCGTATAGGTAGAGGGCCGAAATTTTCAGGGGATGTAGCCGGGGTAAAATAGAAGATCCTGGACGAAAACGGGACCCCGTACCCCCCACGTTTGGTCAGGGGAGGGGAGAGAAGGAAAAACTTAAATAATTAATTCCGGGAGAACGGGAAGAGGTACGGGGTCGAAATTTTTATGGTAGGTGCGCCCCATGGGGGGCTACCTTAGACCATACGGGGGGAAGGGGCTCTAATTTAGGCGGCGGATTTAGGGGGGAAACCGTTTTTCGCCCGTATCTCTGCAACGAAGGCTCGGATCGAAATTGTGATAAACGATGACCCCGCTTGTCGAAGTTTTCACTTCTATGGTGTGATCTTAAGCGCACACAAACATTTTTTAGTCTGGAATTACGTACTTCGCCCATTCTTTCAACGTGTTCATACCATCTCAGTTGTCGTTTCTGTATTTCCTCTGTAATGGTTGTTGGCAGCTTCATTATTTTTCTTATTTGTTTGTTCCTAATTTGTTCTAGTCATGACTTGCCAGCAGATCTTCGCCAGTAATCCATTTCTAGTGCTAATAGCCGATGTTCCAGGGCATTTATTGTCTGCCATGTTTCGCATCCTTATGGGGTTATGCTCAAGAACACTATATTGTACAGGAGGTGTTTTCATTCGCGGGATATGCATTTGGAACAAAGAATGGAGTTTAGACGGCCGATTACTTGTTTTCATTTCATAATTTGATGTTCAATTTTTTTTCTGTTCGTCCTTTTTCATCAATTTTTGTCCCTAGGTAGGTATATATTCATTACAAGCATCTATGGTCTCTTGTTGATCAAATTCGAGAATCTCTATTTAACTCCCCAATTCGAAGATACTTAGTTTTTTTTTTATTTACTGATAAGCCCCATTCCTTGTAGTATAAATCTTCGAGTTATGAACTCTAGATCTTCCTTATCCTACGTAACAACCACCTGATCGGCTTCAAAGTGGGGTATATAGGGTTGTGTCTTCATTCAGCTGAATGCCTATTCCACTGCATGATCTCCGCCAGTTCTTCAGTACTTGGTTTAAAAATGTTTTAAAAGGTGTGAGGGAGAGGCAGCAACCATGTCTCAGACCTTTTTTAACTTCGAAGCTATCTGACAGAATAGTTCCTATTGTTGGGGAAACACCCCAACATGCGTATTAACTTTCGTTTTTCACCGTATAGTTTGGTGATAACACCCTGTATGTCTTTAGTATGAATCAGCCATAATTAAACTCTGATAGATTTAGTTTACCGCAGGTAAACAGGAATTTGTGCATTTAAAGCAATGTATTTCAGTTGCTCCTTAGTCCGAACCTGGATTGACGGTATAATAGATTCCGTTATATGCAACAATGTCTAGAAAGCAAAATGCCACTCCGTCAAGAAAATCGTTATTAATCACTCTCAATTTAATATATCTTTATCTCCGTCAGTGTTGTGTAAATAACATGTCAAATAAAGAATGAACATGCTCCCACCCACTCAAATACATCCTCCTCCGCGGAATTTCCCGATTCATTTCTCCCTCCCGCGCCGGTAGGAAAAATTAAATTTTTTATTTTGATTAATGACGAACACTCACCCTTGAAACAACGGTCCAGTCACCGCTCTGTTTAATTTTGGCGCCAAAAACAACAGCCCCTATCGCTGCTCTGTTTGACGCCAAGATGTTTAGTAGTTTTTCTCATCTGTTTGCACAGATCTTTAGAAAATATTTGGTGTAACTCTGTTCTCTTTGTCCAAGCTTGTACAAAGAACTCTTTTGGGCGTTGTAACGCATTCTCTTGAGACAATACAGGTCGTAGAGTCTCTGCTGTTGAAGATAGAAGAAGGTAAAATGACGGATGGATATTTGTCGGAGACAAATCTATTCCTGAACTCAAGATTCAAATCAAATATTCGAAGTCTTGTATCCCTGGTAAAGTTAAATTTAGAGAATCGAAGGAAACGGAAAGTACAAGGTATTTTGTGTGAACGGAAAGGCAGTTAGTTGAAAAAGAACGTCAATTAAATTCAGAAAACAAAGAAGTTATGTAGTCCATTTTATATTTAAATAATCAAGAAGTCTGTTAGACATTAAATAATAATTAACCATATGTATAGTACATATACAGTTTTAAGTGTGAAAGGATGAATGCTTGAAAGTAGTTAAAAATTCTTGTATATATTTATCATATTTAATGCAAATTAATTTTTGCATTATTAAAGAACATAATACCTAGAATACATGTATTAATTCGCCCCTATGTATAAAACCACTAATTAAAGTGGTTCATTATAAAGTTAGTTACCACCCCCACCTTTGTGGTCATAAATGATTTAAGAAATAATTGTTTATCCCGACCACTTATCTTAACTCTTGATGTTGGGTATTCATACAGTTGTTGGATATCTTATTGCAGTGTTATTTAACGGGATTTTCCAATACTTTTGTATCGGTATAGTATCATAGGCCTTTGTTAAGTCCACGAATAGTACGTGGGCTTTACGGTTCGCGTATTTAGGAAGCCTCCGCGTTATAGAACCCGAGCTAAATACCGCCGCCTGCTTGGCTAACCCCTACCTAACCCGTCAACGTTGTTTACGTTTTTTCACTTCACGCACTTGTATAAGACTTTTCGAGGGAGGTTAGAATGTGAACGCCTGCCTCAGATGGTAGGACTAGTGTGTTTAGAACGCAAGTGATGAGTTCGACGCCCGGCCCTTGCAAGACTTATTTATTTATTTTTTTGGATTAGTTAGTTTTTTTTGGCCTGGGTTAGTTCTTGTTGGTTGCGCCCGGCAACGAGCGGAGGGCATTGCATGAATACAAGGAATGGGTGAAGTGAAAAAACATTCTCGGGCGAGGTTAGTGTAACACACGTGCTTATTTAGCCAATCAGGCGGCGTTATTTAGCTGAGGTTCTGTAACGCGGGGGCTTCCTTAATACGCTTATGGTTCCTTGCTATCATCTTTCATTAAGTTGCACGATCGTGAAAACATGGTCGATACACGACCTTAACGACCATATCCAGATGTTACGAGTGCACAATATTTTCCTGAACCTGTAATGTTGTTGTACAAGGGCTCTTTATAATTAATTAAAACTTTGTTTGTCCGTTATCTATAAATGGCACTTTTTCTGTCAATTATTTATAATGACATTTTCTTATGCTAATCGTATAATATAATATTGTTCAAAATCATTTCAACATGTTTGCAAATCTATAAATTTAATTTGCATTGTTTTAATATCAGCGGCGTAAATACAAACTTTGGTCCCTCACGCAACTTTCGGCGTAGGGCCCCATTACTTTGGAATACAAAATTAATTTTATTTTTACTTTATTTTCTGTCATCTTTTTTAATCAAGAACTCTCCTTTAAAATTACAGAGGGTTGGATTTAATGGTAATCCTAGTAAATACGTACTACATGCTTGTCATCTCAATTAAACAATATAAATTAGAACCTTGTCTATTACGCTAATGATTATCTTAAGTCTGATGAGTAATACATAAACTATTTTAAAAAGGTATTAACAAAAAAAGACTAAAATCCTATTTTCTAGCTTTCCTTCCAGAAAAGAAATGTAATGGCTGGGCCAATATTAATTTCTCTCACTAAATCATTTTCTATTGCCAGATGTGATAGATAATCGAGCCTGTCTTGAGAAATTATGTTTCTTAAATAAGTTTTAAGTATTTTTGATTTAGAGAAAAACCTTTCATTACTTGCGACGCTTATGTGTGAAAAAAGACTATGAATCCAATTTTGGGAATAAAAATTTATTTTTCTGAAAATTTCGGGTAATCGTAGGAAACTAATTTTTTCTTTTACATGACAAAATGATTCAAAATAACACTTTATTTGAACGTTTATAATATTCAATGTTACATAGACTATACTTGCCTTAAACCAATGTTCGAAATTCGAAAATCAAAACTCAGTACAATGTTCGTAAAAATTTTGGCTTTGGTGTTCTCTTATTGGTAAATTGGCAAATTGTGGAGTTATACCCCATTTTTGTGAAATTTTGACAGCTTCGTATTTGATCTCTGAGTATTTGTTTCTAATTCCAGGCAAACTGTGTTCAGTTTTTTTTAAGATTAAATGTTTCACTTAAGCTTGCATCAGATTTTTGCATTGCTTTTGATAAGGCATTAATCTCTTGTACTACTTGATCAGGAAAAACATATAATTCAAATTCATATTCAAATTCTTTATTTTGTCTTAAAAACTGTAATACATAGCATAGACCACTGTAATACATAGCATAGACCACGTCAAAAAACATTTCGTTAAATTACAAAATCAACTTCCTCAGTAGGAATTTGTCAAAATAATTAAAAAATAACAGATTACGCAACACGGTACAATAAGAATCATTCCTATATAAACATTCCTAAAATACAATTACACTTTAAAAAAAAGCTGACAATAACAGCCCTACTGCACTATGTTTATGCTCAGGATGTCACTTGTGAGCCTAAAAAGGTTTCAAACTCGGAAACTATATAGAAAACATTGCTGAGCAGTTGCTTAATTTTGGTTTTAAAGCTCACTATTGTTACCTAACTTCCGTAGGTAGCAAGTTGAAAAGGTGGCTTCCAGAATAAAAAGGTGACTTTTTATATAATTTATGTTTGAGCTCTGCAAGAAGCAAATTATTTATACCCCGAGTGTTGTGTTGGTGTCGATTACCTACTGCAGGCAGTTTATTCTTATTTTTAAATATAATTTCATGAATTTTCAAAATGTAAATACCAGATACTGTCAAAATCTTTTTTTTTCCATAGATATTTCGACATGATTGTCTAAACGGAATATTAAAAAGAATCCTAATAATGCGTTTTTGAATCACAAAAATATGATGCTCTGTCATGGATCAAATTTTCAAAAATCTTTGCAAATATACTAAGAAGTGCGATAGGTCGATAATTTTCAATATTATTTTGCTCTCCCTTTAACATTTTTAAAAATTGGTACAATCACTGATTTTTTAAGTTAATCGGGAAATAGGCCTTGTTCCATTGATTTATTATAATTATTGACAATATTATCGAAAGCTCTTCAACACATGATTTTATAAGACAAACAGGGATGTTATCAGGTCCAGTTGATTTTTTGTTTGGTAGAGATTTAATTATATTTGCGATTTCTATTGAGGTAGTCGGTAAGAAGAACATAGAGTCTGAAACATGTTTCCCAAAGATACATATGTCCAATAGCTGGGTGCCAAAATGGGTATATAGTTTATCCTTTACAACACCAGAGAGGTATTTACCAAACTTATTGGCAATATCATTCTTATTCGTTAATGTTTTATCTAACATATTTTTTTCTGTTATTAAATTTACTTTTCTTTGTTTACTATGGAGTTTGTTTATGAGATCCCAGCCTGCTCTTGTTTGATTTTTCACCTCGTCAATGAATTTATTGTTTAATGATATATTTTCTTTTCTTATTCTATAACGAAATCGTTGTTTAAGATCTTTATATCTTAGATGAACAAGAGCGTCACTCGTTCGTTTCCTTATTAGCCAATTTAGTTTTACTAATTCTTCTCTTTGCCTTAATAGCTCAACAGAAAATTTTACTCTATGCGATTTACCATGATTTTTTCTTTGTTTTAAAGGAAAAGTGGTATTAAAACCAGTCAGAAGCCATCAAAGAAGGCTGCTGTCAAATTTATTATACTTGAATCCCTAAGTGCATCATTCATTAAAGAACCAAGACAAAGTTTAAACTCAGCTACGGTAATCTTATTAAAAGTCCTAAATGAAAAAGTTTTACAGGACCATAGATCAGTAGGGACGATTACATTAAAAATTATTAGCTGGCTTTAGTGGTCTGAAAAACCTAATTCAAAGTTAGTACAGCTAACAAAATCATCGTTAGAAGCAACATAATCAATTATTGATGAAACCAGTCTGTTGTTTCTAATACATTCACGGGTAGGCTGTTCTATTAAAGAGTTTAAAGTAAATGAAGAAAGAGAACAAACAACATCCCTTTATGGTGTATGAAAATACAAAATCAAAAGTTTAAATATTTTTTAATATAATTTTTGCTTCATCCTTCGTTCTTTTTCCTAGATGTTGAAAAATTATTTTGTTCAGAGCTTTAGCTATGACTGTGACTTTTTTTCTTCTTCATGGCAGGGTCAACTTGACTGGGTTGAGATATTGCTGTTATTTCTTAGAAAGTTCGCTACTAAAATAATTATTTTTGCAAAATTTCCAACACGTTCTTCTGATTGAACCCAAA
>MU195653.1:0-10546 GCA_016904865.1 Pissodes strobi | reverse complement strand
TATATATATATATATATATATATCAGAAAGAAGAATTAAATATCAATTTACCAATTTACCAGATCCTTGTGAGTTTGGTTCAATCATCTCAGAAGGTACAGATGTGCACAGATGTCAGCAGTCCCTCGAGTATTCAGAAACCAGTGCAAATAACTATCCAGTAATGGGTTATGACAGAAGTATCCAAGAACTGCAAGAATCCAGACCTAAAAAGCGAAGAAATGCTTAAGAAAAATATAACAAGAAAAAGCCGAGAAAAGGGCATTACAATCTCAACAGATATCTAAACATTGTGAGATATTTGGAGTCAGATATAAATTATAACACAACAAATGAAAACAGCAGCAGCAGGACACGCAATATCTGGCAGAAACTGAAATTAATTATCAAAAGACGAGACAACAAACATGAATAAAACTAAAGCTAAGCAATAAAATCTAGCGACTTACCTACAGTTGTAGAAAGAAGACGTGAGGCTCCAGTAGTTATGTCGAAAACCATTCCATGGACAGACTGGGGAAAACTGGAACATATGGTGCCACAGCAGCCCGCAATGACAGTTCGGTCAGACCATAAGCCATTAAGTTCCAGGGACTCTTATTATTCCTATTTCATGCTTCCGTAACCTAAAAAAGCTATAATTAATCTTCACATAACCACTTCCATGTTAAACTAGCAGTAATACACGTCATCTACAGCTTGGAATGGAATAAATAATCATTGATAAAATTTTTCTTGTCAATATTCAAGCCCCACATGGAGTACATGGCGAAAAAGGTCATTTACCCTTACCACGGCTTTTCTTACCTCAAACTCAGTCACGCGAAATGTTTCCAAGAAATTTAAACTCATGCATCAAACACCCTTGGATTAGAGTTTTTATATGCTCTAGCATTTATTCTTATTTTCAAAGAAGCCAAAGATAATGATTATAGGTAATAAAACACTTACCTTTTTGCTTCAAAGCACCTGCCAAGTTCCAAACTTCATAGGCAAATCCCTGGTCACATTGCAAAAACTGAATTCGGCAGGAATATAAAACCGACCATAAGGTGCAAAAATCGAACACAAATCATCGCCATTGTATCAATTTAACAAATTTTAATATAATTATATTTGATCTAGGCGATACACAGCGCAAAAAACGCCACCGTCAACATTCACTGTAGAAAGAAATGACAATCACAGCATTTTTCCGGAGGTCAAAAAGTTCGACGACTTGACACTTGACGGGAACGAAAACGAAGCACTATGACCTGGTCCGAAGCAGAACTTCTGGGCGAATACTCGTTCAAGTAGAGATGGGGCACACATATCGATACTCAACATATCCAGCAAAGATGGATACTTTCTCAGCAGTTTTCAAAGGGCGCCATCTAGCCACCAAGAAGTGAGGGACAAGCGAGAAGAAAGAAAATATTGTAGCGTAAAGTATAAGATACCTTTTAGTTATTAATGTTATTATGTTACATATTAGAATAATTGACTGTACGATATTTCATGGAACTAATTAGTCAATACAAGCAAGATATTACAATACAAGTATCAGTATTTTATAAAGAGTTGATATTGTGTCTAAACGTGGATTGACCAATAGGCGTCTATTGGCCAGTCAACGGTAAAGTATAGATATTTCAAATATGCAAAATACTTAGTGGAGAATTCTACATTCTACTTGTTCTCTGTTAATCTAGAATTAGAGTTTAGTATAAAATTTCAAAGAGAGTTTATAAAAATATGTTTCTTTTTTATTTTATGTACCAAGCACCAGTGGATGTCCATACTAGTCTCTCCAGCAGGCTCTTACTTATGATACCCTCAAACAGTTTAATGGTATGTCAATGCTAAGACATATAGACTGCAGTGGAGGCTAGAGGGAGTTACAAAGGATCAGCCTGGATCCAGAAAGTAACAAGACCCCTGATGGATATTTTTTTTCATGTTCTATAAATTGTAATATCACATAGTATTATGCGGCAAGTTTTTTCGAATTGAGGTCTTTCTTTTTTGAGCCATAGCGGTCGTATTAATGTTGGGGACCAACATTTTAGAGGGCGAGGGAATGTGTAATCTACTAAAAAGCATAAGCTACTAAACAAATATCACCTTGTCGCAAGTTTGAACTTGAACTTGGAGATTGTTATATAAACATTAAAGACAAACTATAAACAACGCGAGCAATCAACGGGAGCGACTTTAAACCTTATGCATGCAATGATCATCACTTTGTTTTATATAAATACGCTACCGAACCCTCAGTTCGGCAGACTTTAGTCTCACTTCCAGCTCCCAAGGTTAGTCACTTGACGACTGCCTCCTGGGTTCTATCCGCTCCTAAAGTTAGTCATACGACTGCTTTAGGTTCCATTCCTTTCCTACCCAACCTGGTACCGGTTAGTCACTTGACGACTGCTAGGGCCAGGGGTTGCACAACCTCCATAGTAAAGTCTTGACAAGAAGTTTGTCAGAGTGTTTAGAAAGACAAGTGTCTAAATAGTCAGTTAGAAAGTTTAGTGAAATCTCTTAGTGCTCTTAAATAAAACCCAACCCTTAAGAAAAACTATAAATTATAAGACAGTAAACAAAGACCCATAAAGAGTACCTCAAATCGAGAAAACATGCGCACCGTCGTAATCGGGTATAATAGAATCTAATTTTTTCTGACCAATAATTGGTGTTAAAGTTTTATCGTTAATACATTGTTATTGTTATAAACTAAACGTGCTTACTTTATCATCTCTTCTTACCCCACGTAACGCGATCCCCGTCTACCTCAGTTATCCCCCGGCACACTAAACAAGGCGTGTCCTCACGAGTAGAACATCCAGTGGTAGATTAAAGGAAGCATTGAGACTCCGTCATTGTACTAATCGCGACGAGACTCTTCGCTGAGAAATTATTCTTTAAATAAACGCGCTACCCCCTAAGATACTCGTGACAATATTACTGCACTAAAATTGCACAACTTTTTCTAATTTAACTAACTTCGTATGTTTTATGACTTACGAGTTCCGCATGCAACGTATCTTTATCATATATAGGAAAATCAATAAACGAAGTTCCTTTCTATACCAATGACATGTTTTCTTTCACTTTTCTTTATGAAACAAATTTACTCACCTTTGATATGAAAACGGAATAAGATTTCACTCATTATTTTTGCAAAAAATAGAATAATTATAATGGAAATACTTACTGGAAGTACTAATCGAAATAATGGCAAAAATGCAAATGAATTAGAAGCAGTGGGGATGTCTTTCACTTCAAATATCACATTAGCAGCAGTGTCGACGAAATATAAAATACATGAGATACAGGATGATGCCATTACTGAACCAAAAATTTCATTAAATAGTTCAATAGTATAACATAGACGATGGTGTAGTCTGATCTGTGTAGCAAGCATATGAAGAGTCTGATAATGATTCAAATTTTTATTAAAACGAGTAAATTGTTGTTGTATCTCCCAAATTATTAAATTCATGGCAAACACTGACATTTCCATTCTTTCTATTAGCAAAACCATTCCTATATAAAGAACCTAGAATAAAAATAGGACCTTTAAATATTATTAGCCGTAGTAAATATATAAATGTTCGTCCAAACTAACCCAAACTATTCTGTAACTTGTAAAACTTCGTTAATTATATAGAGCTTAAAGTATAGTACCTTATTAAGCAAATCACGCTCTGCTTCATTAGAATATATAAGAATGTAGGTTCTTATTATGCCGAAGGCACATCTTGCTGCTACCAAAATGTTGGTAAGTGAATCATTAATCATACCATTTTTATTGTCTTTCTTAATATTGTTCAAACTCGTTATGAGACGTTTTAGTTTAGTACCACATGCAAAACCATTTGTTGTTATTATTAAATTAAGAATACATATAAAACCACCATTCAAAAATCCAATAATTTTTATTGGCAGCGATAACCCTAGAAAAATTCTGATTCTAAAAACATACAATATTTCTGTTATGGGAAGTAAAGTGGATAGGATAATTGCATATAATCGATAAGTTATCCTGATTTTTTTGTGAACTATAAAAACAGGAGGAAAACTACCCAGTATTATATTAACTGCAAAAAACCATTTATTTGATGTTGACATTTACAGAGGAATAAAGACTATTGAGACGAAAAACTACATACGAACCGAATTTCGAGTTGCTTATAAGAAAGTTCTCAAGCAAATTAAGTTTGAATTGGAGTTAAAGTACAGTATATCATAAGCGCGTATAAAATATCACTTTAAAATGCTTGACGTGTCTAATATGGATAATTTAATACTTCTAATAAAATTAGGAAATTGATATTATTAAAAAGTCATTTTAATGTCGTTATGTTGGGGGCTTTTCTTTAAACTTATGGAAAGTGTATTTATTTAAGGTTATTAAATAGCTAAAACTAATAGTTTAGACCTCAAAAGTTTTAAATTTTGTGCTAATCGCTTTAGTAATTATTAGAAGGTATTGTAGAGTGTGGTGTTATAAATATATACATTTTTTTATCTTTTTATAGCAGTGGCACACACACTAAAGGAAGATCCTATGGCATTCGACGAGCGGTGTGTGTGCGAAGATGTTTATTGGCACGGTTCTTGAATAGTTGTAGGTTGTAATTAGGAGTCAGTTCCAGTCATGCAGTGCGCCAGCAAAAGGAGTCCTTGTAAAGCGACGTTCTGGGTATTTCCAGTTGGTACAACGAACGGGTGCGCTCTTTATAACTGTTTACGCAATGCTTTAGCTTTTAAGGTATTATTCTTGTAATATTCTTCAAGGTCGAACCTTTGCCTCGACTAATATTGTTCATATCGTAGCACAGACTACATACATTCATTTAATGTTTATATTTGGTTTATTTATGAGCTTCCAGTTATTTTCAAGTAAAATAACTTATTCAATTTTCATATAATGCTAAAGGTTTTTGTTTTATTTACAAATTCACTTTAGAACTAGCCCCTATGGTTAATTATAGTGCCTACGAGCACTCTCTGTTTGTTTCGAAAATCGACCAAGATCGAATCTGAAACAGAGGAAATACTCCTAAAATTAAACTTTTGGTTGCAGGACTCTAGTGGAGGTCATACACTTCTGCTATGGCCAAGAAGTAGAGGTTTCGGCAAGTGCAACATGGAAAATTCTCCCTAAGACCGTCTCCTACGAGGGAAGTATCCCCCTAACATACAAGCTACCTTGGATGGAAGAAATAATAAACATTTCGACCCCAATAAGAGGAAGATGCTTAGACAGAGAAAAAGTTGAATGCAAAATTTTAAAATATATAGAAGGAGTTTCAACAGCATTGGAAATGGAAATAGATGACTTGATGAACAATTATAAGATATCTCCTAAAAGAATCAGCAAAATCCAAAAGAGCACTCTCCCTATCATTCATCGCCGATGGACTGAACTGGTGTTGTGGTGTAGCCACACAACAGAAACTGGAATCAATCGTTATGGACGAGGATACTTTAAGGCAGCGGTTGGACTCTATTACAAAAGGGCTCAAGCCAACTATAGGTGTAGTAGGACAACAATCCACCCAATTAGAACAAGCCCAGCAGCAGGCCTAAAAATAACAAAGGATAGAATAAAAACCTTAGAGGATTACGCAGATAAAATGAACAACAAAATCAGGCTAGAAGATAATGCTCGGGATAATTTAATTCTAGCTACATTAAAAACAAATTTAGATTTATCAAGAAAATAATAAGACTTACCAGAGCGCAAAAAAGACATGAAGTCATTAAAAAGAGCAGTCAGGCCATAATAGTCCAGCACGGGGATATATCAAAGTACTATGAACTGCCTAGAAGCGAATGTAGCTTCTCAAAGGACCAGTTAGTAATACACACAGAAGTACCTACAAATGAGAAAAATAATCAATGGAAATTATTTGAATTAGTGACATATCCATTTGCCTGGGAAGGCTAAACATGTGTAATTGAACACAACACTCTGTATCTAGCAGTAACTGAAAAAAAATAACAATCAGGAGACAAGGCAAATAACAGGGGCAGGTTTACATTTATGCAATCCATATGGAAATAAACTATGCTACCTACCCATATTTCCGTGGCGATATCCTTCAAGGACCAGCATGTGCCACAAAACTCACGGGGCCTCGGTGGAAGGCCTGACATCTCACTGCTCAATGAGATGTCATCGGTCTTCACTAATGGTCGTCACTAATGGTCGTCACTGAAATTGGGATGATGAATTTATAATAACACATCCTGAAGATGGCATGGAAAAAGTCTGTATGGAACTAAGAGTCCCGGTTCAGAACAACAACACCAAAAATATTCATCTCATGCCATTGTAACCTACAAATTAAAAAGAAACTAATCATTCAAACCGATTTCCATGCAAAAGGGAAGGAAACTCATGTAATACCAGCAGCAATGGACAAAATTAAAAACGTTCATATTAAATCCACTCGTAAATTTACAGCCGCCAAGATTCAGTAATATGCACGAATGTATCAACCACAAATGGTGTCATTATCTATACCACACCTTAACCTAACTCCAAATAAAGAACTACAACAAAGCATAACCACAGATACAGTCCAATAGTTACAAATGGACAAACGAAAATCATAAGATCTTGGTCATGTGAAACACTATACTATCATTTACAGTAATATACATATTATTTCACAAAATCACTCCAATGATACCAATATTAAGCAACACTGTACATGCCCAAAGCACAACAAATAAAATCATGGAAGACGTTCTTCTTACACTAACTTGCAGTCTGTTTTTACTATTTTTAACGTGTCTATTATTTAAATTATATAGGTACTTCCGCAATGGGACCAGTTCCACCGGTACAAACCACCCCCCTAAACCACAAGATGAATACACTTTAAGAATAGAAAATCAGAATTCAGACGGTAGCCTAAATTGCATATTTCAAAAGATTGAAGTAGTCGACCCAAGCAACGAATCATCAACATGACCTGCATATAACTTTGACGACTATGCACAGCAGTATAAATACGTATCGTAGCATATGATAAATATATTTAGAAATATTAGCTTAGCTGTAATTAAATAATTATCGTAATAGATAGGCAAAAAATACGATAGGACTACCAGATGTACATATAAATAATCAAAAGAATTATTTTTAAATCTTTATACGAGGGCTTTACAATAATTAATAAATAAGAATCTGGAATATGGTGAAAAATTGGTATAAATAACCCAAATCTAATAATAAAAATAATAAAAACGGAAACTTTTTAAAGGTTTATTGTAACTAATAATAAATATAAATGGTGGGCCTCCTGAACCTGACCACAACGGTCATAAATATTACATGTCCGGGCACCACCCCGTCAAACAGAAAAGGCCAAATAGGGATGTATACAAAACTGAATGAAAACCCCTAAAAAGGGGAAAAAACTTACATGAAGCAAACCACCCAAAAAAAATCACCTACCCTAGGTAACTTTGGGAATCGATCCCTAATCAGCCGCATGGCCAAAATATTTATAACACAAAACAAGAAATACTTAGGGCTCTCAAAAATAAATAAATAAAACTTACGACGGGGTTCGCGCCTTATAATGTTAGGTCGATAACTTTTTATAATAAACTAATTAGTTATAACATACTAATTAAAAAAAAAATGTTTTTCTTGTTTACATGTAAGCAAAAACGCACTGGGTCAACCAATGTATGTACCGAGTGGACAACACCCAGAGAATGGTACCAGGTGGACAAAACTGAACCACGACACAAAGTGGACAAGTAAAACGAATGGACAAATTGATGCAACCAGCCAGAAAGTCCTGGCTCGAGCAGGGACCACTAAGGACTGATTGTCACAGTGAAAAAGTGTTACTATAAGGTTGAGTACAAAATGTAATACAAAAAAATCAACTACCATGTCCATTAAGATAAATTCATACAGTGGAAAGTTTGAACTTTAGTATAAACTGTTATGTTTAACCTTGTTGACAATTCAACACAATACTCGAATTAGAGGTTAATGTGTGGTATAAAAAGTCGCGCAGCAGACTTTGGTCTCCAGTGCGAATTACCGAAAGGGAAAAGCCCCGCTGGAAAACCAAAGCTCCACTTTAAAAAAACCTGTCAGTGCGAATTACCGAAAAGGAAAACCCCTTCTGACAGGCAACTACCATCTCTTTAACGAAGACCTGTCAGTGCGAATTACCGAAAGGGAAAAGCCCCTCTGACAGGCAGCTACTCTTGGAAAGTGAATCTCTTAACGCCCTAGGCGGAGTGCTGATTAAAAATCAAGAAAGAAACAAACAAATATAGAAAACTAAAAGTCCCCACTCAGGCATAGCCTAAAACATTAATTGCTCAAAAACGACTGACTCATCCTAGAAATTTGAAAGCCCAACGTATTGTTTTAGATTATGCTAATCCTGCTTCTTCCGATCATTCTTCGCCACATCATAAGGAAGAGGGAGAGAACTAATTCCCATTCTCTTCGTTATCCTCGGAAACACATACATAACGAATAATCACCACATCATTTACTATTACATAAATATTACTCAAAGAGAGAAATGCCTTAACGAATTCCACGTATCATTAAACCATACCAGAAAAATACTTTCTTATGGGAAATCTAATGAAAATTTCTATATCTTAGTAAACGAAAAACTAAACCAGACCTTTGATCTTTTAAAATCTCTCCAGGCAAATACACAAGTATTTAATAAAATACATAGAAAAAAACGAGGCCAAATAAATGCAATTGGAAAAATAAATAAATGGCTTTTAGGCACATTAGCCGCTGACGACGAACAAAAATATGACCAATACATAAAGACCCTTACTAATGACAAAGAATATTATAGTACACAATAGAATTTTCTTTGCTAATGATCAACAAATATTGCAAAGTGAAATCGAACATTCAATATCAATATTATCTAGTGTAACCAAAACTTACGAAAACGATATTCTAATTATACAAAATAACCAACTAACTATTCAAAAAGAACTAAATCTCTAGATACTAAAGTAGTATCATTAGCAGAACCTCTTTATTTGTCTCTAAAATGAAGTCCATACTCATCAATCTAGACACAGCTATTAGCTTCACAAAATTAAATGTAATGCACAATACCATACTAAACGAATTACCAACTTATAATTAACAAAATTCCTTCAGAAAACCTTGTTCAGTTTTCGAAAATGATCTACTATTACAAAATAATGATTCCCTAAGTAAAAATAATAAACAAGAACGTAATGTTCGCAATACACATATCAATTATAAATCCAAACTTATTTGAATTGTATAAAATATAGCCAATTCCCATCCTTAACCAAACAATAATCAGTCCTAAACCTTACATATTACTCACAAATGGAGAATATTATTCAACATCTGAAGATTGTTCCAAGGTGGAAAACATCTTTATTTGTACCAGATATGTCCTCTCAAAGGAAAGTGAATGTCTAGCGGAAATTCTACGGACAAATAAGAACACATGCCCAGTGGTCAATATACAGTATACGACTACAAGCATACACCGTCTGAATGACAATGAATTATTAGTAGTCCCTGCAAAATCAACCTTAACTATGTTGGGGTTTGGAACCTTCGGCAACATGCACTAAAACGGAGTTTTATCCACAATACCGAAACAGAATTATTGCACTCGACGCGCGTTTCGCTAACCATGTTAGTATCATCAGGAGATGATTAAAACTAAATTTAAAACTCTACTTAACTCGCTTTTATACTAAAAGTTTGCTTAATCAAGCGGAACCAAAGGAACCAATCCTGGAATCCCACTAGTCACGCTTGATCGACCAATACAATGGACTATACGGAATAGGCCCTCTATCTCTATTTAAACTATTCTTACATTTAATAATTTCCATACTTTCATATGCGTCTAATAATCTCCTATCAGTTATATTATGAATTAATTTTAAATTTTTAATTGTTATTCTGATTGTTATCAAAAGCATGCTCGGCAACACTTGATTTTTCTGTTCTACCATACTTTAAATGAGCTATGTGTTCCTTGAATCTCGTTTGTATAGATCTTCTAGTTTGCCCAACATATTTTTGGTTACAATCCATGCATCCAATTTCATATATTCCACTTCTTTCTAATATTTCAATTTTGTCCTTTGGACCACCTAATAATTTCTTAATGTTGAACTGAGTTTGGTATACTAATTTTAAACCTACTTCCTTAAAGACTTTTTGAAGTCCTCTAGTATACTGAGGATTATATGGTATCGAGACATATTTTGTATTTTCATCCTGATTGACGAAAGAAGTGGAATCACGAATGGTCTTTCTAAATAAATGCCTATTAACTAGTCTATTTATTAAGTTAGTATTGAAACCATTAACTTTTGCTATATTCTTAATTGTCTCCTTTTCATTATTAAATCTTTCTCTGCTGAGAGGAAAGTTAACCATACGGTGAACCAAAAAATGTAAGCTGGCCAATTTGTGTTGGTCGCAGTGGAAGGAGTCATTAGGAATATATCGGTTAGTGGCAGTACTTTTTCTATAAATATCAAATTC
>MU195652.1:0-10220 GCA_016904865.1 Pissodes strobi | reverse complement strand
CATTCATCAAAATGTGACGTAATTAAATCTTGATGCAAGCGTAAGACATAGTGAAGTTATTCTGATTTCCCACATTCTAACAAATTGCTCGGGAGCCACAATTCGTAGTTCCACACGTGTAGCAATACATTTAAAACTGAAGGGGTTGTTGTTAGTTAGCCAGACGCCGCTGGAAGGTACTGAGGTGCTGGATTACGGAGACTACCCCGCTATTTACTTGCAATTTGGGCCAATATCTCTAGAATGATCATTACATTTATAACTAGGATATTCTCCCGTCAGGGTAATAAATGGTTAGTAGATTCATCAAGGCCCTTGCGTACACTCTCCGTCTTACTAAAATTAAAATCCTAGCACGAAAAGACCGCAAATAATACATTTTCTGTTTTTATTTAAAGCAGTGCTGTTCACAGCATAAAACGATTTGATATGTATTATCCATGAGAATAAAAGAAATACTTGTGCAAATTATGTTAATAACAATATTATAAATTTTACTGACCTGTAATGACATGTTAAAGCACAGAAGCAAATCAATTCACCAAAATAAACCGTACCCTGCGCCGGCTTTTGACTATCTATCTTCCTTCTCGAGCGATACGTTTTATGGATCTCCTAGAAAAACCTCGCAAGACCCTACTTCAATTTATGACTTGTTTTTCTCTTTTTACTTCTTTACATATATACAGGGTGTTTCAAAACTGAATGTATCAGGTCTAATGAAATAAAATTTTAAATAACCCAAACTAACCTCAATATGATATAATTCTAATGAATCTTTCGTAATTTCCTACATACTACCTAAATGTGACGTAGTTTATATCTTTATGCAAGTGTACCTAAGCATAAACCCCCAAACTAACACAATCAGATAGTTAAAATTTGGTTAAAATTCCATTTCGGAGATGAAACAACACTAATAGTTAGTCATTAGTTCAAGCCAACATCTATAACTTTAGACGAGAATCCAATGTACGTCCTCTTGATATTTACAAGAAAGTGGTTTAACTCTTATTTCAAATGCACGACGAACCGCATTGCCCCATTTATATAAAGCTACATCCTTATACTACTAAAGAAAAAATCGAACATGACTCCGACATTTACAAGCTTAGCGAAATCCAGTTATTTCCCTTGAAGCGTTCCAAGACATCTGTGTTACACGGCTGCAATATATCCTATCGATTCGAGTGCAAAATAAGATTTCTCTCCCCGCCGCCGTTTCTCCAGCTCCATATGGGGGGGAAATTTTCCGACTCCACTTAATTTTCCTGTCGGGAATTGGCGGGGCCTTTTCCGATAAAGTCTAAAAGTGATTGGAATGTTGATTAGGTGGAGAAGAAACGAAAATATCTGGGGATTTCGCTTGGGAAAGGTTTTCCGCGAGGGCGAAAAGTATATTAATATTTTATGGCTTTCGTAAGTTTACCGTAAAATACTTATAAAGTAGAAGCTCGGATGAAATGGGTTAGAGAGAGGCATTAGGTAAGTTTACGCTTCGCTTTTAGCGCCGCTGCTTTTATTGCTCTCGTCTCGGAATTCCGCCGAATCTGGTTTTATTATAGAGGACTTATACTGGTTTATGTTGCACGGTTTAACTCTCGTTGCTCGCATTAACTTATAATTAAAGGTAATATTTTTTTTTAATGTAAACTTGTCGAATATTTGTGATTTATGTATGGAATAACTCACTTATTTCCAATAGATCTATCAAATATTAAAGACACTAGTTAAGTGTTAAAAAATGCATTACAAATATCAACGAAACATTTTTATTGAAAGAGATTTTGAGTGATGGAAGAAAATCCAATTTGCTTCCCAGAAAGCTCGAGCGTATTTTCGTAACAGTTTATCATATTCGTTTAACGCTTTATTCGAACTCGTCTCGACACATATTTTATTACTTCTTCATGAACATCGAGCCCTCTTATTTTTAGTTCTCTCCTTCCTCTTCTGCCTTCTTTAGATATTCTCAGCACTCCACATAAAAACTGTTCATATCCTATTAATCCGTGTCGCATAATAGATCATTTTCAAATATTTAACTTTCTTCGAATATATCAAATTGTGTGCTTTTATTTTAAGAAAATGAATAAACCTTAGGGTAAAACGCAGATGCCGATTTGAGTATGAATTTGTAACAATATGTTGAAAAAATTAATAATTTGAAAACTATTATTATCCTTAAAAGAATTGCTTTACTTTATCTTCAATATATGACACCGCGTAAATTACTTATAATTCTAATGTATTACAATGCCAATAAAGTATTGGAAGTCAACTTCATGCAATAAACCAACATAGGTCTTCGCCTGCAGTGCTTTGCGATCTTTCGAAGGCCTTTGATTGCGTCAGCCATGATATTCTGTTTAAAAAATTAAACATCTACGGCTTCCAGGGTACCGAACTGAAATTCTTTGACTCTTACCTAAGTTCTAGATTCCAGGTGGTGACTGTGGACGGGAGGGTGTCTCAGAGGAGACATATTTCCAGTAGCGTCCCACAGGGATCCGTTTTGGGACCCTTACTCTTTATCATTTACATTAATGATCTTATGAGTCTGGATATTACCGGCTTGTTTACAGTCTTTGCTGACGACAGCACAGTCACTTGGAGTCATGAGGACCCTGTGGCACTACACGACTTGGTCTTCACGGATCTAAAGAAAATCAAAAACTGGTGCGATTCTAATTTGCTGTCCTTGAATCTTTCCAAGACACATATGATAACTTTTAGAAATCTCAATTTTCCCGACGTGTCACTTTCACATCATACATTGGGCTCGGTGAGCTCTTCCAAATTTCTTGGTCTTAATCTCGACTGCAGCCTAAAGTTTGACAATCATGTTCTGGCGATCAACAAAAAAATCTCGTCGGGTTGTTACAGTGTAAGAGTCATTGCATCTGAGCTGGGCAAATCAGTCGCTAGAATGACATATTTCGCTTTGGTTGAATCCCACCTGCGCTACTGTATTCCATTCTGGGGCTGCTGTAGTAATCTATTATTTCAGTCAACCTTCGTCATGCAGAAAAGAGTTGTTCGTTTCCTTTGTGGTGTACATCCTAGAGCTCACTGCCGACCTTTGTTTATATCAAATAAAATCCTAAGCTTGCCTAGTCTATTCATTTTGGAAACAGTATGCTTTATCCACAAACACCTCTCACATTTCTCAAAGGGAAGTGGTCACTGTGATACCCGGCAGTCTGATGACTTGAGATTGCCCATCCCTCGTCTTACTCTTGTTCAGAACTCCTGGATCTACAGGGGACTTAAAATGTATAATCATATACCTATTGATATACGCGATAGCTCGAATCTAAAAAGATTCAGAGCCCGATGTAAGGTTGTTTTTCTTGAATTGGCGTTCTATTCTGTTCAGTCTTACTTTGACCATAAATTTTGACATGAGGCCTGTGTTGTAGCTTCTGTCTGTGTGTTTATTGAGGTCATTGTGTGCGTTTTGTAGCATTAAGGTCATTGTAGATGTTTTGTGGCTTAGACCTGCTTTATTGTTTTAAATTTTAGCATCAGCAAATTTTATTTTGAGACAAATTAACATACCTATCTAGATGAAAGTTTGTAGCATTAAGGTCATTGTATTTGTTTTATAGCTTAGACCTGCTTTATTGTTTCATATTTTAGTATTAGCAAATTTTATTTTGAGATAAATTACAATACCTATCTAGATGTAAGTTCTACCAGCTTTGTCAATAAGAATTTTCATTTCGTATGTAGTTCTTGGACAATAAAGCATGTTTTCAATTCAATTCAATTCAAATACTTTTCTTTTTCAACAATGGAAATGTCAGTTTTAAAATTCTCAGCCCGCGTCGGATTGATATATAGATGTCTGGCGCACTGCATCACTGTGGAACTCACTCCCAGGACATCTGTTTCCCACTAATTACAACTTACAAATATTCAAGAGCCGTGTCAATCAACATGTTCGCACACACACCGCTCGTCGAGCGCCATAGGGTCTACCTTTAGTGTGTGTGCCACTGCCATAAAAAAAAAAAAAAAAAAAAAAAGATCAGTATATACAAGTGCATTTAACACGTTGGCAACCAATGCTATAGCGTAATTTCTGCCATATTATGGATTATCGATGCACAAACCTCTTGGATTATTTGTGGATCAACTGTGATACGCCATACTATATTTAGTGGATGGATTATTAAATTTGCTGGTGCATAAAAGCAGACGAATAAAATATGGCAGTGAATGAACTGAGTAACATTTATGACAAGTAGGTATTGCCAGTGATTCACTTCAGTCAAGTTGTGCGTGCTGAAATAAGATTGATAAGGAATATTGTTTACCTTTAATAAACCTCAAAAAAGGTATTTTGATGGAAAAATTTCATTTTGGTGTCTTTTTTGAAAACGATCGAAACATAGCCCAGGAGCAGTTGGACACTCATTACAAAGAGTGAAAATCAGCGTTTTCTGTGCTGCTATTTTCGATAATTTGTGAATTTTATACTCCTTGTCATAACATTCAATACATCGCTTTCTCTTTTTTCGATTCTCTTTTGTTTTTCAACAACCTCTTTCAGTGTGTGTGTGTGTTTTTTTACTTTTTTTCGTTACAATAGTAAAATAAGAAGCCTATAACTGATTTGAATATTGCCAAAAATTGAATCGTAAAAATCGAAAATTGCGCCCCAGGTGCAGATTCCCGTTGTTTCCATAACGTCAAAACATGTCAGTTGCTGGAAATTAATGTAAAATTAAAATTAAAAATTATGTCTCGTTTTGGAGCTAAATTATAAGCGGCTTTGCACGCGATTACAATTGTTTCTGTTGTGTCTATCTTGGAAATAAATAGCCTTTAGACTCGTATTCGGATTCAGAAGGGAAAAGTGGCTTCTGATCGGCGCTTTCTGAGTTCAGTTTTTCAGGGCGAACTTGAGTCACTATCTATTGCCAACATCATCATCATCACATAGCCCTTCATGTCCACTGCTGAGCGTAGGCCTCTCGCATGTCTGTCCAAACGGTCCTGTCTTGCGCCACTTGTATCCAGTTCGATACTATTCTCTTTATGTCATCGGTCCATCTTGTTGGAGGTCGTCCTCGATTTCTGTGTGCTTGTATTCGGGGTCTCCACTCCAAAATTCTCCTTGTCCACCGGTCATCGTTTCTTCTCGCTAAATGGCCAGCCCAGTTCCACTTTAGGGTGATTATCCTTACAACAGCGTCTGTTACGCCTGATCGCTTGCGGATGGTGGCATTAGGATTCCTATCACGTAATGATACCCCTAACATTATTCCCTCCATCGTAATTTGGACACCGTTGTTTTTGTTAACGTTAGAGTATCTGCACCATACGTCATTACACTGATCAAACACTTTTCTTTTCAGACTCATTGGGATACTTGATCTGAGAAGGTCTCTTAGCTTTTCAAATGCAGCCCAGGTTAGGCTTATTCTTCTTACTAGCTCGCATGTTTGGTTATCCCTACCTATTCTTATCTCGTGGCCCAAATATTTGTAGGAGGTTACTGGCTCGATGTCCTTGCCGTCCACGGAGATGTTCTTGGCGTGAACCAGATTGGTCAAGAATTAGGTTTGAGAAAAGTTTATCTTGAGGCCAACCCCATTTGAAGCAGTGAAGAGTTCTTGCAGCATTTTCTGTGCCTGGTCAAAGCTGTCAGCGATAAGTACGATGTCATCCGCAAACCTGAGGTTATTTAAAAACTTTCCGTCTATATTACATGCATACTCCAACAGGGCTGTGAATAGCTTTGGAGAAATCGTGTCTCGCTGACGAACCCCTCTTTCAATACGAAAGGTCTTCGGGTCCTCATGAAGCCTTACACAAGCTGTAAGATGTTCATAGATATATTCAATGAGGGAGGTGTACCTATAGTCTATTCTACATTCAGCCAGAGCACTAAGCATTGCTTTTTGGTTGACAGAATCAAATGCTTTCTCAAAGTCAACGAAGACCAGGATCAAAGGTTTATTGTATTCAATAGTCTTTTCAATCAGCGTTTTGATTTGTTTCATACTTAGCTCTAAATCCGGCTTGTTCAGGAGGCCGATAGAAGTCTAATTTTGATGTTGGCCTTTTAGCGATTATTTTCATAAACAGTTTGTACAGGTGGGATAACAGGCTAATCGGTCTATAGTTGCTCAACTGAGTCATATCCCCTTTTTGTGCATTATTATTATTACTGCTTTGTCCCATTTGGACGGTGTTGCTCCATTTGAGAGGCACGCGTTAAACAACAGAGCCAGATCTTTTAGTAACGTATGACCCCCTGCCTTAATTGCCTCAGGAACACTTTGGTCATCCCCAGCTGCTTTATTGTTCTTCATCTCATTCAGTGATTTTGAGATCTCCGCTGTTGTTATCTCTGGAATGCCCTCTGACCCTATATTTTCCACTTTCCCGATCCTAATAACTTCGTTTTTGTTCTCTTCTCTGTACAGCTCTCTATAAGACTCTTCTCCAATCTTGATAATCTCATCCTTATTTGATGTTATTTGTCCTTAACGGTCTGCAAGTTTGGATACATTTTTCTTAGCCGTAGCGAGGCTTCTTCTTAGCAGCCTTAAACTTTTGTTTTCTTCAATGACAATCGTTACTTGATTGGTGTTATATTGCCTTACGTCTCTTCTTACTGCCTTGCTGATATTTCTATTTAACTATCCTAGTTCGTCCCTGTTTGTGTCGTTCTTGTTCTTCAGCTCTCTTCGTTTCTCCATAAGGTTCTTTGTGTCTGTGCTGATTTGATCTTCCTTTCCTCTGCCCCTCGTCCTATACTTTTCCTCTGCACTCTTCATAGCTTCCAACAGGCGATTGTTTATTGTTTCTATGTCCATTTCCTCCAAGTCTGCTTCTTCAAGGCTATTTCCAACAGCCTCCTCATAAGCCTTGATGTTTTTTGTTTATCATTTTAGTTCTTTCACTTTTAAGATTTATTGTGATCTTAGCTCTGACCAGTCTATGATCACTTCCTATTGAACAGTTGTTAAGGACCGATACATCGAGTACCATATTTCTGTTGTTTGTAATTATGAAGTCTATTTCGTTCCTAGTTACACCGTCTGGATTCTGGACTAGCCCATGCCCATTTTCTTTGAGGGCTCTTCTTGAAGAAGCTGTTCATTGCGAAGAAACTCATACCCGTGGGGACCTAATGTTGTTTCAGTTTCATTTGCTTTGCGTCCCAGCTTGGAATTAAAATCGCCAATTATTACGTTGTATTTTGTGTGGGAATGCCCAATTGCACTGTATAGATCTTCATAAAAGGTTTCGACGTCTTCGTCTGGATGAGCAGTTGTTGGTGCGTAAACTTGGATTATTTTAATGCTATGTTTGGTGTCCAATTTCAAAGTGAAGAATGCTACTCTTGAGTTTATACCTGCTAGTTGTTGGATATTTTCGGTATGTTTTCTATGTATAAGAAACCCAACACCTCCTGCCTTTTCGTCATTACCCTTGTAGAACAGTTGGTGACCCGACTTTAGAGTTAGATGTTCTTCTCCTTTCCGTCTTACTTCGCTGAGATCCACAATGTCCCACTTTATGTGTTTCAATTCCTCTTCCAGTTCCACTAACTTTTCCTCCGATGACAATGTTCTTACGTTATATGTGGCGATATGCATTTGTCGTAATCCATGGTAGCCTGGTCTAACCCGGGGATTCTTCGCACCCTCTACTTACCGTCTTTCTCGGTCGCTACCTTGACCAAGGACCAGCTCGCTGCCGGGGACTGAGGGCCGTGCTTTTACTTGTACAACCATGCGGGGATTTTAGCCGTACTCCATCTCGCTTGCCATTGCGGGTTGGTGGAGGGTCCGTGTGGTTCTGCATTTCTTCAGTACCCGTTGGTACGGTTATACCGCCATGACTCGGTCGTCAGAGCCCCGTTAGTTGTCTAGTAGGGTGCACCGGATAACTTTGGTTATCACACGAGCAGGTGAGGTTGACATTTGGGTTGGCATTTGACCACTAATTTGCCATCACTCCTTACACCCCTATTGCCAACACTCTCTCCAACTCGTAAACCTCATCCTCCTATAATTCGTTGTCATTTTCAATAGTTTCAAGATTTAATTCTAAAACAAAAACATGTCTTTTTATGTCGATAACTTCAAATTGCTTTATCTTCAAATTCCAATTCAATGTACCACAGAAGAACTGAGGAAACAATCAACTAATTTGTGCAATCTAATGCTAGGGATCACATATGTAATGCATGAATCACCGGTCAACAACTTCTAAACAAGAAGGCCTGGTATCTAAATTTAAGATGGCGTCGCGCTTAGGGAACAGGCTCTGACAAAGGAATACGTACTAATTTTGTTACTTCTTGACTTCAAAAAAATGCATTCCTAAGTAATTTTCATATGGGAGTCAACGTGTTAATATGCTGTTACTATCCCAATAAAAATGGAATTGCTATACCTTTTTACTGTAGATTGGATCCATCTTATTTGGTAAATATTTACCTTTTATGCTACTTAAATTTGTAATAGATAGAACTGTTCAAGGTACCATTTATGAGTGAGAAGCTCCGGGGGAGGCGGAAGTCTAGGACCGCCCATTTATTCGTACTGCCAATAATTATTTTTGGATTGTGGCATTATTTTGGTTGATTTACCTAAGCACCATGGAGAAAGCATTCTGAATCTTAAAAATGTGAGCTTTGTAAAAAGATCTAAATAAGTGGAAACTTTGTAGTGTCTGGAGTTAGTTAGTAAAAGGGGCATAAACTCAGGCTTTTATCTATGTCAAAAACAAGAGGACTAATTATTTTTATCATAATTTTCCTTACTAAAATTAAAATGAATATGGCTTCTTCCCGAGTGTTTATAGCTTTTTCTCCCTATGAAAGCACGCGATTTGAAATTTAAATTGTTTTCTATTAAGCGCCGTATTTTAACGTAATAAAATTTAAATTTAGAGCGCGCGCAAAACTTTAGGAAAAAGCAAATTTCCCATTCACCTTTTTTTTATAAACCTCTCGCGAAAGGTGCCGCATGAATAACAAAGGATTCTTTCTTCCCCCGATAATCCTATAAGAGAGTTTTCTGCAAATTTAAATCTCCGAGAGAACACTTCGGGGAAATTTCGCCTCGCGGGTTTTATCTAATACTAATCTGAAAAGTTCATTATCATTCCGAGGGAACTATTTTATGCAAAAATATGCAACAACGGATTTGGCTTGCTTTATTCCGCGAATCGAGAAAAACTATTAAAATATTTTCGAGGAATGATTATCATCTCGGCCATTGTCTTTATATTAATTTAATTGGTCCTTCTGGTATTTTTAATTTGTTCATTGTTCGGAAGCTTCTGGATTAGAATGAAGTCCTGTAAATGTAACTGGAACAAAGTAGCTGCAATGCCAAGGCTATTTTTCAGACAATCAGTTGTTGTAATGAACTTGTTATTCTCAGGTACGTTAATTATGTTTAGTTTCCACAATTATTTGAGGGTGGAAAAGGGGAATATAAAGGCAAATGATTACGGGTGGTTTTGAGCTTTGCCTCTTGGTAAAGCAAAATAGAAGGATGCAGTCGTATTCGTGTTTCTTTTCATCGTAATCTGCAGAGTTTAAAGCCAAGGCAGTTTTTGTGAACCACGTTTCCAAGTGGAAGCGCGGGTATTGAGACACATCAGAGTACTGCCCCACGTGTCGTTGGGTACACTTATACAGACGGCACACAGGACGCAATTTGCTCTTGCTTTAGTTGTTGATACAATAAATAATAATTTCTGTTTACCATTTTATCAATTTATCAACATGGAGCGTAAACAAAAATTAATTGAGCTGGTCATGTAATACCCTGGGTTATACGACACCAGCGATTGTAATTACATAAAAACTAAACACAAAAGAGAAATTTGGATAATTATCACCAATGAATTGGGGACCGACGGTAAGTAAAAAATTTATTAATGATGTCGTTGTTTAATTACAATATTCATCGGCAATATTCAGTATATTTATCATTTATTTTCAATATGCCCCCCGAGAATTACTTTCTTCTTGCCCTGGCACAGTTCTGACTGAATTGAAGTATTCAGTGAATTACTCTTTTACTGAAAATGCTGCTTGCATACTGTTTCATCGATTCTTTAAATCGCGAACCAGCTGTCCTGTTGGTAAATTTCCATTCAAGCCATTTTGGTTATTATTACCACTCACGCATTATTTCTGCGTAAGTAGTTGTATAAATCGAAAGCTGCATCGACGGCAT
>JAEQML010073260.1:0-15061 GCA_016904865.1 Pissodes strobi | reverse complement strand
CGCCATTGCCTCTCTCTCAATCCAGATCGGGAGGTCCGGCAGCCCCAGGATGATGTTCAGTGCTGCTCCGGGAGTTGTTCTCAATGCTCCGGTAATACCCAAACAAGCCAGCCTTTGCAGTCTGGTCAGTTTCTGGGCATTAGTGGCTCTGGCCACCGCTGGCCACCAGACCACGGATCCGTAGGAAATCCTCGGTCTTATCACAGCAGTGTACAGCCACTAGAGGATGTAAGGTTTTCAACCCCACTTCCTACCTACCGTTCTCCTTAGTTGCCACATAATCGCGGTTGCCTTATTCACCACCTGTTCAACGTGTGCCTTCCACGTCAATTTACTGTCTAAAATAACTCCCAAATATTTGACTTGTTGACTTAGGCTCAGTCTCGTCTGGTAGAGTATGGGATGTATAAAACCTGTTAGATTTCGTTTCCTTGTGAAGTGAATGAGTTCGGTCTTCCCTGGGTTTACTGAGAGACCATTCTCCTCACACCAACCTTGAACTATCCGACACGCCACCTGCATACGCTCGCAGACCGTTCTCACGAACTTGCCCGTGTTCATTACTAGCCCGTCGTCAGCATATGCTTGTGCGTAGAATCCCTCAAGATTTAACCTTCTCAGGAGGCTGTCCATCACCAGGCAACACACATGTGGCGAGAGGCAGCTGCCTTGTGGGCAACCCCCTCTTACCCCGGCTTCGACGCGAACTTCTCCCAGCGTGGCACTGATCTTTCGGTCTTCCAGTGCCGTTTTTACCCACTTGACCAAATGAACTGGTGTTCTCTTGGCCTGGAGGGCTTGACAGATAGTTTTCGTTTTAGCCTTATCGAAAGCTCCTTCTACGTCAAAGAAGAGCGCTAGCGCCATTTCTTTATTTTTTATTGCCTTTCAGCCCTTCTAACTACAGAATGGAGAGCCGTTTCAGTCGACTTTCCCCTTCTGTAGGCGTGCTGATTATCATCTAGAGGAGAATCAGTTAGGATCTCTTCCATGATGAACTTGTCAATCATTTTTTCCATTGCCTTCATTAAAAATGAAGTTAGACTTATAGGCCTAAAGGACTTGGGATGGGAATAGTCTTTCTTCCCTGCCTTGGGGATGAAGACGACATCCGCTGCTCTCCAAGCCTGTGGAACGTACCCTAGTGCTATGCTGGCCTTGAATACTCTCTTTAAGTAAGGCCCGCCTGCAGCATCATGGGTATAATTCCATCCGGCCGTCCTGCCTTATATGGACTGAACTCCCCCAACTACTACTAAATTTGGAGTCTCTGAGATGGCACTCACAGCAAATCTTCTTCTCGCATTGAAAGGTAATCTTAGAAAAACTCTCGATTGTCAATTTGCCTTTCTCCTTCTACGAGATTAAGCGCTACGTCAGATCAGTAGTGATGGGCTGAAACATGTGAAGTGATTTCGATACAAGGAATAATTCTAAGATAACAAACGACTTAGTTCTCGTTTACTGGGATGGCAAAATGACGGCGGAAGCCACAACTAATGCACCGAAATTAAATGATTCAAGAAATACCAGAGAATATTCCCTAACAAAACGATAAACTTTTAAAAATTTAAATCAACAGCTGTCATTTATAAGAAATAATACATCCCACTACCCAATGCTGCCAACAGAAGCAACCGAACATTGCTAGTGCAGGACGCGTGGAAAGATAAATATATTTAAAATCAGAGGTCCCAAAACGATCTAACGATCTCAGAAATGATCGACCGGCAATTGGAGTTCAGCAACCAAGGGGTTCCCAAAAAGTTATGAAATATTAAAACCGACAATAAAATATGAATCGACGAGTTTAATGTAGCGTATTTGCAGGCTTTATTAACAGAATTCTTAAAAAATATATAAATCGGTTCGCTGGCCGTTCTACAGTAATGTAATATAAATCAAGCCAAGCTATCCTAATAACAAGGTGCTTCGCTTATCAACTAAAATAAACATAGTCACAACATGTTATAAATGCTAATACAAATATATCGTTAACCCATACTTAGAATAGAGATAAGTTACATTAAGAAAGACGGCAATTTCAAGCGAATTGTTTGCAAAACGAATCAATAAATTTAGATTTAATAAACCGATGAGTGCAAAATACAGCTTCTAAATGCTGCATATAAATGAAATTTTAAAAATATTTGACACTGGCAAAATCGGACTGTTACAACCAAATATTTTACATGGCTTCTTAGTGTACTTGGGCATATTTTACTCATCGGGTGCAAACGTTAAATAAATTACTAGTTGTTTTGCATGAAATGAAAAGAGTGGGGTCCATTGATGATTTTGATTCGAAAAATGTTTGAACCAAAAGTGTTACCTAAACCAGCTATTATCTCTGGCAAAACTCAAACATTATGCAGCTATGCATCGAATTTTTATCTTAAATAAATTTTTAAGTTACTTGGCAACTATACTAATAACAAAAGAACGGAACTTTCACCAGTGGCGTAACGTTTAAGAAAAAATGGAGAAAAAAAGAGAAATTAAAAGTTGATGTACTTAACTAATATTTTATATTTAGATTACTTTTTTAATTGGAAAAAACTTTTCCTTATAAGATTTTGCTGTATCTTTATAAGTTAAGGTACTTTACTCGTGACGCGATTTCCGAAAATGACATTTGCTTCCGCACTAAAAGCAGTACATAAAATTTGAAATATTCGTTTATTGTTTTAGGGCAAGCACCAACCTTTATCGTGAATAAAATTTTCTGAGAAATCAATAATAAAGATGTTTCCCATATGTTGCATACTCTTTTGGACACACTGTATTTACTTTTGTTTACCCTCTATTGCATGACTTATTAAAAATATTAAAAATTGCTTTACAAAATTAGTAGGCTATAATTTTAATCTAACAATCACATATTAAGGTACTTTAGAAAAGCAACAAATTTACAGTTTATTCTCATTTAATTTTTTCTGTTCCCAAATGACCACACTATGCACTTAGACATAGTTGTTGTATAAAAAATAACAATATTTACTGTCGGTTCAAATGACAAAAATAAAATAAAACTAACTAAAACTAACCGAAAGTTGGTCGAACGACTAACCCAAACTAACCAAAAGTACCCAAAATCACCGAAAAGGGTTAAATTGTATCGGAACAGATTTAAAAAAATAAAAGTAAGTTAAAACTAATTCAAACCGAACATTGGCGACTACCATAACTAACCAAAAATATTAAGATTGGTTAGAATGTATCGGATCCGGTTCAAATTACTAAAATAAATTGGAACTAACTGAAACTAATCGAGAGTTGATTAATCGACTAACCAAAAGTAATCAAAAGCACCAAAAAGAGCTAAAACGAATCGAAACATATTAAAAATATTAAAACTAACCAAAACGAACCGAATTTTGGCGACTAACCAAAACTAACCAAAAACATTAAATTTGATTATAATATATCGGAGCTGGTTCAAATGACTAGTATAATTTAAAACTAACTGATACTGACCGAAGGTTGATTGAACGACTTACCAAAACTAACCAAAAACACAAAAAAGGGCTAAAGCATATCGGAACAGTTTAAAATATGTTTGAACTAACCCAAATTAACCGAATATTGGCGACTGACCAAAACTAACCAAAAACATTAGAATTGGTTATAACGCAACGGAACCGGTTCAAATGACTACAATAAGATAAAACTAACCGAAATAAATCGAAATTTGATTGAAGGGCTAACCAAAACTAACAAAAATCACCAAAAATGTCTAAAACGTATCGGAACAGATTAGAAATATTAAAGTAAGTTAGAAATAACCCAAATTAACCGAATTTTGGCGACTAACCAAAATTAACAAAAACATTAAATATGGTTATATCGTATCGGAACCGGTTCAAAGGACGAAAATAAATTAAAACCTAAAACTAAACGAAAGTTGATTGAACGACTAGCGAAAATTAACCAAAAGTATATTAAAACTAGCCAAAACGAACCGAATTTTAGCGACTAACCAAAACTTACCAAATCTATTAACATTGATTATAACGTATAGGAACCGGTTCAAATGACTAAAATAAGTTGGGACTAAGTCAAACTAACCGAAAGTTGATTGGACGACTAAACAAGACTAACCAAATCTATTAAAATTGATTATAACGTATCAGAACCGGTTCAGATGACAAAATGAGAGAAGACTAAGTGAAACTAACTAAAAGTTGATTGGACGACTAACCAACACTAGCCAAATTTATGATAATTGATTATAACGTATCGGAACTGGCTCAAATAAGTAAAAGAAATTGAGATTAAGTGAAACTAACCGAAAGTTGAGTAGACAAGTAACCAAAACTAACCAAACCTATTAAAATTGATTATAACGTATCGGAACCTACTCAAATGAATAAAATAATTTGAAACTAAGTGAAACTAACGGAAAGTTGATTCGACGTCTGACCAAAAATAACCTAATTCATTTAATTTAATTTAACGTATAGTAACCGATCCAAATGACTAAAATAAGCTGATACTAAGTGAAATGAACCGGAAGTTGATTAGACGACTAACTAAAACTAACCAAATCTATTAAAATTGATTATGACGTATCGGGACCGACCTAAATGACGAAAATAATTTGAGACTCAGTGAAACAAACTGAAAGTTAATTGACGCCTAACAAAAACTAATTAAATCCATTAAAATTGATTATACCGTATCGGAATCGGTTCAAATGACTAAAATAAGTTAAGAATATGGAAAATTATCGAAGGTTGATTGGACGACTAACCAGAACTAACCGAATCTATGAAAATCTATTAAAATTGATTATAACGTATCAGAACCGGTTCAGATGACAAAATGAGAGAAGACTAAGTGAAAGTAACTAAAAGTTGATTGGACGACTAACCAACACTAACCAAATCTATGAAAATTGATTATAACGTCTCGGAACCGTAAGTAAGATAAGTTGATACTAAGTGGAGCTAACCGAAAGTTGATTAGACGACTAACCAAAACTAACCAGATCTAATAAAATTGATTTTAACGTATCGGAAACGACCCAAATGATTAAAATAATTTGAGACTAAGTGAAACTAACTGAAAGTTGGTTCGACGTGTAATCAAAAATAACCTAATTCATTAAAATTGATTTTAACGAATCGTAACCGGGCCAAATGACTAAAATAAGTTGATACTAAGTGAAATGAACCGAAAGTTGATTAGACGACTAACCAAAACTAACCAAATCTATTAAAATTGATTTTAACGTATCGGAAGCGACTCAAATAACTAAAATAATTTGAGGCTAAGTGAAACTAACCGAAAGGCAGTGGCGTGCAGTGTTAATTAGAAGAGAGTAGGCAAAATGATAGAGAAGAAATAAGCCCGCTGCAGGCGCCGCCGGAGGTTGAAAATTTTTCCAGGTGCCGCGCCCAAAAATGTTAAATTTTGTGACTCCAAAAAATGTACGCATAAAGTTTTCTCGATTCGAGTTTCGCCAAAACTATGCAAATAAAACACTCTGTAAATGGTTAGTTTGGGTTAGTTAGGTCTTGTTTTTTTGAGGCATTTGCAAAATTATTTAAATAAATACACCCCGGTTTACTCCACACGTTTCCTTCTTGACCAACGAGTAAGCATGGCCAACAATACATTTAATTTTTATGACGACACCCGCAGAGCGACTTATAATTATCATAGATTTTTTTCTTAAAATATCGAGGTTTCCTTTTGTTGCTGCACGATTTTTAAGTCCGGGCTTGGTCTACCAATCTTAATAACATTTTGTATTTCGGTAAACGTCGTACTTGTACAGGGCTTAGTGCTAATAAGTTTTTCCAGACAGTTTACAATGCCGTCGCACTGGCACTCAACGCATAATAAAAAGCACTAAAACTATTCAGGAAATCTGTCTAACCAACAAAACTAACCCACAAAGAAAACAACAACCCCTTGTATAGGTAATAAACTAACAACAATTAAAAGCACAGGGCGTCAAATCCCAATCGCACGCAAGAATAGGGCACAGGGAAAAAGGAACCTGAAATTACATATTGTTAATTATGGCCGGCCAATGCCGGTGTTGTATTAATGCGTTTCAGTTTCTTACAAAAAATGCATGGCGTTATTAATACCCAAATATTGAAATATTAATAAGTTTAGGGATGCCCGATGTACCATAATTTAATTTAAACATTATTAAATAATAAAGCTTTCTTAAACAAACCCTGTAATGATGTAACCGGTAATCGCTTTCTAACCAATTACAAAAGCGTAAAAAAACCAATAACAATATGATTCTTGGGAAAAAACAATGTCTATCAAAATGTTAATTAAAGAGAGCACATTTAGGCAACGGCACTTATCGTTGCGTCGCGTCGCGTCGGTCGGTATGCGTACCCTCGCATGCTTCTGGCTTTGTCTCTTTTCTTTTTATGTATCGTTTCATTTGGCTGTCTTTCTTCAAGCACTGCTTTTCATTTGCATAGTAAATTCAGTATTGACGGTCTAAATGCATGCCTTCGATTTGATATCAGATGCTTTTTAGCGGATTGCCGTCGGAAAATATTATTCCATTTAATGTAGGTAGCGTAATATGAGTGTTAGACTGTGATTTTTTTCTATCATATAATTAATATTTTAATTGGCGCTTAAGATAAGCTTTTTAAATTGGGATTATACCTATTAGTAAAATTATAATTTATATTATCGGAATTAAAATTAAATGGGAAAATATAAAAAATGTCAAAACGTCAGGGTAGGCAATGCTTTTATGCTTTCATTGTGTGCACGCCACTGCCGAAAGGTAATTGAACGACTAACCAAATCCATTAAAATTGATTATAACGTATCGGAACCTGTTCAAATTACTAAAATAAGTTAAGACTAAGGGAGACTAACCGAAAGTTGATTGGTCGACTAACCAAATCTACGAAAATTGATTATAACGTATCGGAACCGGCTCAAATAGGTAAAATAATTTGAGACTAAGTGAAATTGGCCGAAAGCTGATTAGACGCCTAGCCCAAGTAACCAAAACTAACTAATTCTATTAAAATTAATTATAACATATCGGAGCAGACTCAAATGACTAAAATAAGTTGAGACTAAGTGAAACTAACCGAAAGTTGATTCGACGACTAACCAAAAATAACCTAATCTATTAAATTTGATTATAACGTATCGTAACCGGTTCAAATGACTAAAATAAGCTAATACTAGTGAAATAAAACGAAAGTTGATTAGACGACTAACCAAAACTAACTAAATCTTTTAAAATTGATAATAACGGACCAGAACCGACTCAACCGACTGAATTGAAAATAATTTTGAGACTAAGTGAAGCTAACCGAAAGTTGATTGAACGACTAATCCAAACTAACGAAATCCATAACAATCAATTAAAACTTATTGGAACCGGTTCAAATGACTAAAATAAGTCGAGACTAAGGGAAACTGACAGAAAGTTAATTGGACGACTAAGCAAAACTAAGCACTAAGCGTCAATTCAATGAAATCGTCATATCAAAAGCGAGCCGAGGACGGAACGCGACGGTAAAAAAATGTAGAGGGTATTGAGGCAATAAGAGCCGAGTTTGATGCGATTTACTTCGGTCAAAGTGCTATTGGGAACAAAGAGCAAAATTTCCCGCTTAGTAAGTAATACATGGAGGGACTTAAATAATGAAATATGTTTTCATTAAAATTTTGAAAAGTATATTTGTAACCGGTCCAAATGACTAAAATAAGTTGATACCAAGTGAAATGAACCGAAAGTTGATTAGACGACTAACCCAAACTAACCAAAACTAACCAAATATATTAAAATTGATAATAACGGATCGGAACCGACTCAATTGACTAAAATAATTTGAGACTAAGTGCAGCTAGCCGAAAATTGATTAGACGACTAACCAAAACTAGCCAAATCTATTAAAGTTGATTATAACGTATCGGAACCGACTCAAATAACTAAAATAAGTTGATACTAAGTCAAACTAACCGCGTTAGATCGAGGATTGCGAGACGAATCGAATGCAGTTTTTACAACCACCACTAATGTTATAAATTGTGAAAACGAGCGAAACTTGTAGTAATATGCATTTATGTGGTATATTTTGGTAAACTGAACTTACGTAATCTGTAATCTGCTGAAAGTCACTTTTTACATTAGATTGTGTTAAGGGCGGGTGAGGGTGACTTTTAGTTTATCATGGCAGTCTACTCGTGTTTCATTTCGTTAGATCGAGGAATGTGAGACGAATCGAATGCAAATGGTCTTTTGCTTTTTACAACCACACATGTAACGTTATAAACTGTAAAAAAGAACGAAGTAATATGCATTTATTTGGTATATTTTGGTAACCTAAACTTACGTAATCTAACCTGATCTCACCCAAACTTCTATCAACTCTTTTATTTCCACACAATTATGAGTTTTCTCAGATTTCAAATTTAATAAGCGTTGCATTCTGCTTCGGCATTTTCAATGTCTCCCCCGGTTGCATCTTTGTAAAGGACTGTGAATTTTTGTTATAGCTTTTTTTATTTGCTAATGAAACCGACTTCTAATCACTCATCTAACTGAATGTCAATAAAATTATTTAAAATAAATAAACAGTTATTTATTACAAATGCAAGATTTTGATAACTAAATAATTTGCTTAGGTGAATGAAATTAATCAAATTGTTATTTCAAATAAAAATAAGGCTTCAGCAAATAAAAATTATTTGATTCTAATGAATGAAATTATTTCGTACAAATACCCAAAACACTGGTTTAAATATACGACATATTTAAATTAAAACACAATGATTTTAGAAAATATATATATTATATTTGCTCCAAAAGCTTTGTGTTTTAATTTAAATAGGCCGGGTATTTAAACCAATGTCTTGGGTATTTGTACGAAATAATTCCTCTTATTTGAATCAAAATAATTTTATTTGTTTTAAACTTATTTTTGTTTGATGTGAACAACATTATAAAATCATATTGTTTGTTTAGAATAGATATTTATTTCGAACAAAGAAAATCTTTAAAATAAATGAAATACATATTATTTTGTATTCAAGCAAATATTTGTTTGGCCATTATCAAACAGATATTTGCTTAAATAAACTCCATTTTTTTGGATCAAATAATTTTTTTTCAGTGTAGAGATTCCTGTAAGTCAACACGACCCCCACGTGACGGTTCTACTGCTTGACTATGTTAGGACAATCGATCTTTATTTTGGTGTTCTCTGACTCGAAAAATCTGTTTACTTTTACAACGGGTCTGGTTCCACAATATTCCGATATAAGTGTCGCAATTTTGTTATCATACCACTGCACAGTATGAACATAAGTCCAGTCAAAACTAGTTGTCCCCTCATAAATCGAACCTCTTCCCCCAAATTCTTCATTCTCCTTTCTTCAAAATCAGGGTCATTATCATCCACTGTAAAACCTCGTTTCCCAGTGAAGAGCTCAAAATTATAGGAAAAGCTTGACATACCCGAGAGAACCCATATTTTATATCCCCATTTGTGGGGTTTCTTAGGATTATAAGTTTTTAGGCTTATTCTACCTTTGAAGGGAATTATCTGCTCGTCGTATGAGATATTTTCTTTCAAAAGAGCAGATAAACAGGTATTTTGGACTTGTTCTGTAAGAGGCATTATTTTATCCAAGCTGCTTGTGGATTCAGTGTAGTCAATGAAGCGCAAACAACTTTTGAGTAGTTCAAAACGGTTTACTGTTATGACATCTGCAACTTGTGGAATTCAAGGGTTGAGAGACCAGTAACGTCCAGAATATTACACCAAAGGAACGTTGACTTTCTTCTACATTTGCAATTAGAGGGCGCTATATATACAAGATTCTTTTACAACTTTCATTACAAAATCTTCAGGAAAAAAATATCTAAAAAGCTTATGGAGCATTTAGTTTCAAAATTTCATCTAGAAGCAGTTCACTTCCTTCAAATTTTATACTATCATTTCTTTCTGTTGCAGATTTTTTCAATTTTTGATTTACTGTTTTATTTTTTTCTGTCCTTTATTTTGTATAGTTGTTTGAGGGAAGTTGTCGCTGTGTCTCTGTGGAGGATTCATCACTTTCAATGGAACCAACTTCATCTTCAGAAAATTGATCTTTGTTCTCTAGTATTTCTTCATTAGGAGATTTTATCATCTGAGAACTCACTGTCCTCACTACTAGAAGATATGTCTCGCAATTTCACGTTGGCAGCACTAGATAACCCATAAAATATTTAAGGATCCATTACCTGTAAAAAAAGATATATGTAAAAATTTTGTTCTCGGTACGCATGGTGTTCCCAACCGGGAACCTTTTCTAATTACGCCCAAACTAACATTATTTTGAAACAAATATTTCAACGATGTATTCTTATTTTTAAATGCCTAGAACAAACCACAATATTTGTTTGAAATTAAATTTACCTTTACATACTTATGGAAAGCCGAAAACATAACAGAGTGCACGTGAGTTGTACCGAAATAACCAATTTTATTGCGCCGTCTGCCAATCATCATGAACAGGCAGAAACCAAACCATACTTACACAAATGCGCGCAGATCGCCTGTGACATGTTCCCAAAAGGACACAACATGCATAAAAGTTACAAAATTTTTCACAGTAAAGAGCATTCAGAATTTAAAGTTTGTGTATCCAATTATTGGGAATATTATGCAATAGAGGGTAAAAATATTAGCAAATGTAATATATTTGACCTGAATTTTTGTCCGATGTTTATCTTCATAGTCCTGAAAATTAAAATAATAAATTGCCAAACATATACTTGGCACAGTACTAGGTAGAGACACCTGCTTAAAGCAGCAGAAAGGACCAAAACAGCAGTAGAGGTACCCGTTGCTGGAGGCTAAGCCGGGGTGCCACGCCCAATTATTACCCAAAAGTCGTTAAAATCTTAAAAAAAAACAAGGATTCGGCACCCTCTAGAATGGCATGTCATGAATGGTATAGTTTATAAACCGAGCGTTGATCGTTACGTCATACCTTCTCTTTCTCTCTCATACCACCGTCAATCGGGGGTGACAGAATTTTGACGTCACGATCGTACGTTGAGCTGCGCATGCTAGGATATCAGATGAAATGATTGAAATTCCTCATCTGTCAAAGTGTTAAATATATATTTATTTATTTTATTTGGAGTTCGTCCAACGTATTTTTCTGTTTTTATTTGTGATTGTTATCGCAGTTGAAAATGCCTGGACAACGGTACACTGAAAATGAGCAAGTCCTCATTTTAAAACTAATATACTATTTTAATCACGAAAAGGCAGCAGGAAAAACGCTTTTGCCCGTGAGTGCAGTATATACCTAATGTAAGTTGATACAAAAGTGCAGTTTTAACAATATATAAAGAGTAGGATTATCCTATTATTCTGTGCAAAGAATGCATTGAGTCCAGAAACTTGTTGATTTTAAAACCATATTATTTCCTCTCGTGGAGAGCTTCTTCACAATGTGCATGGTCATACTATAAGGAGAGCATAAATGCTATGTATGAGAAAGGTAATCTGCATTTAATTTTTCATTATTTTAAATAATTTATTCATTATTTCGATTTTATTGTAGGCGAACATCTCACACTGCGTTCATTGCAGCGAATCTGATGAATATCGACACAGTGCAGATATCTACTGATCTGCTAATATAATCCTATTGAGATGGTATGGCCAGAATGTAAGCGTTACGTTACTATGAGGCTTGTATCAGTTCGATACATCCTGTCACAAGCAGATGCATCAGTTCGATACATCCTGTCACAAGCGAAGCTGTTTTAAATTTGTGGAATGAAGCACTTCAAAAGGTAAGAATCTGGTCCAACTTTTAGATATTGCTATTTTATAAGAGAATCTGTTTTAGATTACACCAAAAAAATGGAGAAATTATGTTTTCTGACACAAATGCGATAATACAATTAGCGAGGACTGGAAAAAGTAGAGATGCTTCGGATATATTACCAGTCATTATCGATCTCAATTCTTGTCACTCGGATGATGATGATGAGTATTATTTTAGCAATGAGCAGGAAGCAATATAGTTTAGTTTGCTCATAAGCACAGAAGGCACTATGACCCCTTTCGTAAAACATGATACAAGAACCTTAAATTACAACATCCCTTTCCATCGATTGTGTGGTATGATTTTTTATAATGAGTGAATTATTGTGTTTTTATGATGAGTTGAATTATAGTATTTTATTATCTTTTGTCTTGTCTGTCATTTGTGTCTCCCGATGTGTTTTGTGGCTGGCTGATCGATACATGCCAATGGTATTTTAATATTGTATTATAGTACTCTGTTTTAATTGACTCTCTGTGCTATGTAAGGAGTTTTTTACCAATTTGTTTTTCATTGGTGTTTATTGTAAGTTTGTATAAAGAAAAATAAGATTTTAAATTGTTAAAGTTAACACATATACGCCAGACCTTTACTGTTGTTGTATATGAATCATGTTATAGCACACTTTAGGTTATACAAAATGTTTTGTTTTCCACTTCATAAACATTTGGGAGTTTTTTGGATATGAATTAGCATTGTTTTCGTTTTCTCTCATATTTGAGTTTTATTTTATGGTGTCAATATATTCTACTTTGTTTAAGTTACTTTACTTAGTTTTGATTATAACTGAAGTACAACAGACTCAAATACAAGATTATGCTACACCGTCACACATTTAATATATTTTATATGAGATGTCTTATGTTAAAATTAACATAAATATTATTAAAAGTTTGAGCTAAGGCCGTAATGGCCATATTTACAGCTACATAATAAGCAAAACCTGTACAAAAATTAAATAAACTTTTACGAATCTAAGCGTTTGAACCATTGCACAACACAAATAAATTATAAACAACACTTACTTACCTACATATATAAATCGAAAGAAAAGCTACATGTTTGAGGTCTTTCAGTTTTATTTTCTACAGAACACTGCTATAATGTGAAAAGATTAATTAAATGATAAAAGATAGAAGATGGCGCTGCTGAGTGGGTAGAACGTATTCAGATCGGTGCTCAAAATAGTGTGTTTTTAACAATAATATAGTAATTAAAATTATATATAAACTGTGAAAACTTCTCAGTGTGGTGATGGGTAATAAGGGAGAACAGAGTGCTTCAATCTCTACCAGACAAGGTAACGAACTACAGAAATTGAGTTCCCGCATGGACGATATGGCGGCAAAATTCACTGCCGAACTTAAGCGTTTCAAAGGCGAACTTCAAGGCAAAATAGCTGTGACTAGTTCGAATGCAGAAGTGAGTGATCTCCATGAGTTGTCAGAGCAGTTCTCTGATTTTGAAAAGTATTTTACTAATAGCCTGCGAGGTATCAACGAAGAGATTGAGAGATTAAAGATAAGGAGAGAGATCCATCATGGCAGTCAACAATAATGCCTTTTTAATACATGGATTAAGTGAGGAACAGCACGACAATCTTTACCAAAACGTCATCAATTTGATCAGCTCAAAAATCGATCGCGGAATAAACAAGAATTATCTAAACTACTGCTACCGTTTAGGGAGTAGGAAACCCAATTCAACGAAGCCACGACCTATCGTTGTCTCATTTTAAGAGCGATGGATGCGCTATCAAATATTTTTCAAAAAAAAAATGTTAAAAGGTACCAAAATTCTTATCACGGAATTGTTGACGGCTACTAATCTTAATTTATTTAAAGATGCGAGACAACATTTTAATAATACCTGCTGGACGACAGCGGGTAAAGTATTTGTTTTACGTGATGGGGCTAAGGCCCTTGTGCGGTCTACGGCGGACTTGGCTCGGCTTGTTGGTTAGTCCTGTGAATTTTTATTATCAGGGGTACTTGCACAACTACTAAAATGTAACCCTTCATAATGTGTCTTTTACATAGCGGCTTGAAGTATGTAACTGATTTTTTTGTAACATATCGACCTAAAACACTGCACACTTATCAAATCTATGCTATGATATATTTTTGGTATATTATGGTATTTCCGATCGTACCTGCAAGTATATGTTTAAAGATGGCTATTAATTATATATAAAACCACATGATTTAATTCATCAATCAGTGAATCTACCTATGAAGGATCTAATTGCTTAATTAGCCAATTGATTCTAAGAGTTATTTTGATGTTTTTGACTTTCTTAATAGATAGAATTAGTTTTCTTGATTTATTTTAAAGTCTGTATTGTTTTTAATCGTTTTCGGGCAGCGCCTGCGGGTAATATATTATGACCCCTATTGGAGCTGATTTCAACTGGTTTCATTTAATTTTTGAATGTTGTTTCACGTTCTGTTCATATCATTATCCTAATTTGTGCGACTGATTTATTTTAATTCCTAGCAGTACACATTTATATTAGTTGTGGGACTGTAATAGCACCGATATGCGGCCTTTCCACTATAATCGTTATAATCAACATTACTATGAGTATAGATCTTTATTTTTTAATTATTACTATTTTTACTATATTAGTTTTTAAGATATTAGGTTACAAGATGTATTTTTTGGCTAGGTATTACATGGATGCAGGCTTGGGGTGGCGCCGGGGTGCGGCTGGAGCGGGGGGTTGGCGTTGGTTCTGCAATGGCAGATAATGTTGGGATTGAGCGGGCGGCTGACTTCCGGAGAGCCTCATTTGATAATAGCTTTGGGCATGTGAGCGATTTTGTGGTGGCTCATTTGAACGTACGATCTTTGAATACGGGTCTCGACGAATTTTCTCATTATGTTAGTTCATACCAATTTGATGTATTAGGCCTCTCAGAGACCTGATTATCACCGCAGTATGAGAATAGCTCTTTTAGGATACCCCAATATAATTTCGTAAGGAGGGATAGAAACGGCAGAGGCGGAGGTGTTGGGTTTTATATTAAGAAATCTAAATATTCACTTGTTAATTTTGAACCTGTTTCTCCTGATTTCGAATATATTAGCATTAAATTTAAATCTAATAATGAAAATATACTAGCCGTTAGTCTCTATAAATCACCCTCTGCTAATCAGGAAAATTTCATTGATACTCTCGAGGATATTTTAGATGTGACTGTATCTATGTATGACAGTG
>JAEQML010073257.1:0-15063 GCA_016904865.1 Pissodes strobi | reverse complement strand
GGAGTCTCGCAGTAAAGAGCATGCGCACAAGTAATTTCTCACAGCTGATCGGAACTCCCCAAACGCCCTTGCAAACGATCCAGTACCGTATCGACGCCATTTTGGTCAAACGATGGCCATAGAAAAATATATGGCGATAGCCTTTCAAGTTCGAAGTGTTTACAGTGAATGTTTGTGTATTTATTTGAATTTATAGCGCTTTTACAAATTTATTATTGTTGTTAAGTGATTAATAGGCACTACGACTGGTAAAGAAACCTGTATGCTTGTGGTTTGCCGAAAGAAAGGCAAAATGCCGGGAATTTCGTATTTTCAGTAAGTAATAATTAATTAATAAGATAACAAGTGTTTACTGGAGAATAATTTATCTATAATGTCTGAATTTTGTTAGCAAATGTGTCTATTTTTATGTGTCTTGTCATTTGCCGTTTTAAATTAAAGTTGTTAAGTAGATATGTTATGTATTTTTTTGCTTTACAAAGACACTGTACATTTTCAAGCCGTAAACTACTGGAATTCTTAGTTTAGGTAATCCATAAATAATAAGTGGTGGTTTTATAACAATAATTAGGCACGTTCAAGTTAGTCATAACGAGGGTAATAATAGACGCCAACCTAAAGTAACCCAACCTTAAGCTGGATTTATAGACTGACATAACATAAGCATAGCATAGTCATAGCATTGCATAAACACATTACAAGAAATGGTCCGTTTATAAATAGGCTTTATGTTATGTTGCGCCTGAGCCGTAAATCGCAAATACTAACCTTACAAATTTCATAATTTTGTTTTAAATATTTTAAAGAAGTATATTATAGAGTCTTGTGTATATTAATTTATAAATCCTTACTATTCTCAAAAAGAACAAGCATTCAAAAAGCCAAAACACCAAACTTTATTGAACATCGCATATCATTCTCTCAAAAGGTAAATACAATTAAAATTCTGTGTTTTCATTGGTCGAACATAAGCACATAGCATAAGAAGTTGAATATTGGTCAACTTCTTATGTCAAGCTTATGTTGTGTCTTATGATATGTTAATCTATAAATTGCCTAACTTAAATATGAATGTTTAACTTCTTATGCTTATGCTATGCTTATGTTATGTCAATCTATAAATCCAGCTTTAAGTTTTGCTCGGGGCGCTAGTTCCTAAACATAAACAAGTTCATCTTAATAGGTAACAATAATATGACAATTTTTATGTTTTTAATAACCAGTAGAAAGAACTGGCAAATATAGATTTTTCCGAGGTTTAACAAAATCTGTTCATCCTACTGGCATACATGCATACAAATAGTTTTGTCTTAACTATGTTTTAGGTTAACTGAAAATAGGTATCATAGCTGGTTGGAAGCTTTAGGTATAGATCATGCTGAAAGAAAACTATCATATTTTCATAGAATTAGCAAGGATGATATAAACATCACACCAAGAGGAAGAATGGTATTAAAACATGGAGCTATTCCTAAGTTCTATCTGGGGCCTAATACAGCAAAAAGGAAACATTTAATAGCTGAAAGAAAGGCACAACCAGTGGCGTAAGTTTTTGCTTTCCATATAATATAAAGAAAATGTAACACATTTGTGTTATATATTGAAATACATACATTTGTCTATATAATTGAGACCAAGATCAATATTCACAAATTCTGGGGACCAATTCCCTGCTTAAACTTTTGTAAATTAGAATTATTGTCTACCATTTAATAGTAGTACAAAATATTGAATTTATTTATTTGATTTTGGCTCCATCCCAAAAATTTCATTATACGTAGACAGTTTTCACTGTGGCGGTACATCAATTATATGTACAATTTATTTTTAAATGCAAGGAACCATTTTACTTATTTGAGGCATTCAGTGCAAAAGTGGACTAACTCCGAATAAGATCAATCGAGTAAGTAGCATATATAGTCCATTTTTACAGTTAAAATAATGTGATGCAAAAACTGTTTCTGTGTGTTCATCTAAACTGCTGGCCATTTGCTTTCGAGCATGGAAAATTTCGCCTAAATTTAAAATTAACTATTTTCTTAACCAGACATGATATCGACCTACAGTTTTAAATGGTTGATAGACTACTTATCCCTTAGGAAAAACTTTCCAATGTTGGATTTATTTAAACTTTCAAAAAATATTATATACAGGGTGTGAAAGAAGACGTTGATTTGGCTCCAATTTCAATAGCATGTAACTTTCACAATAATATTTTTAAATTTTGCCACTGTACTTCAATTGAACCACTGGTTCATAGCAAAGAAAGTTGTTTGTCAAATTTTTGATATCTGCTATATTTTAAGAGATATTGATTTTTTTTGTAAAACCTTGATTTTTTCAACTTTTTAGTAGCTAGACCCCACTGTGCGTTATATTGTGCAAATTTTATAAGTGATTATCATTCTACCTTACGAAAAGCTTTTTTATGTTCAGTAAAAAAATTGTACCTAAATGTTGTGATGTGCAGTGATGCAGTTATAATCACTTATACCAGCGAATATTAACTACGATAAGAAGATTCACTCTCCACGGCGGCACGTCAACGGTATGTCTCCTTCCCCGCGCGAAAACTAGCATGATACTGGCATGTGACCTTTGGACCCGGCGCACACTGGTCGAATTTCTAGGAAAGCTGGCCATAATAAGGTTTACCAGAAATAAGACATAAAAGTTATTAAGTATTACACGTTTAATATATCGTGTTTTAGACAAATAATTGTTGAATTTTTTGCTCATCATCTGTATTTATATATAGGGAGTATCAATTATCACTAACGATGAAAATCATGTATAAAAATCATTTCCCATACAGCACGTCCAATTTAAATTACGTCTCTACAAGATATACACGTGAGAAACAAAATATGTTATGATGAAACTAATTGTTGATCTAGTACTGATGTACACATATCAGATACACCTATGTTTTTGTTGATAGAATTATGTGATATAATGTTTAATAATTGTATACCGTATGCACTTAAGATTTTAAACATTTTTATATAACGTAAAGAAGGATCATTAGAATGTTGAAATTTGACGTCCGTAAATGATGCCTACAAGGTTTAAGTCATATGTATGTGTGATGCTTTATGCAATATTTGTACCTACTGCATACACCACGTAAAAGTGCGATATACACACATGATACAAAAAACTATATATACACTCTTTAGTTGTGTCTTGTCGTATCTACATTCCACCATTTAGAAGCACGGCACAGTGCGCGCGCAAGCGTCAGCGTGAGCATACCGGGCATGTGTATCTCATGTGTATCCTCTTTCCTCTATAAAAGTGGGGTAGTACATCCACATCATAAAGCAGCCATTTTTGTTTTATCATTCGGGAAGACGCGGAAGTGTGTGTGTCTCTGTGCACTTTGAAACGGATTATGAGGTATAGTAAAAATTGATAAATACTTTATTACTCCTAGGTACCATTAATATTAGAGCTACAATGTTTAATAATATTTATAACCCAAACTAACCCTATGCACCTAAGATTCTTGACATATTTATACAAAGTACAGATGGATCATTGGAATGTTATTGAAATTTAACGTCCGTATAGGTCCCTACATGATGCTTACAATGGTTTAATGTAATTTGTTGGATTTCTACCTAACATTTTTATGTACCTATAATAACGTAAAGTTAATTGGGTCGTTAGAATTTTGAAATCTAACGTTCGTACAGGATGCTGACAAAGTTTAAATCATTAGTGTGGTGATTATAGCTTTAAGTAAAATTTTGTGTATACACCACGTAAAAGTAATAGTACAGTGTAATAACATACACTCTACAGTTGTGTGTTGTCGTTTCTACATTCGAGGGAGATGGAACAATGCCAGCGCAGAGCGTTAGCATGCTGGCCATTTGTATCTCATGTGGTCGCAGGTAGTAGTCATTTTACCATTTGTAAAGTTCTGGGGTGGTATGCACTTTCTTATTATAAAAAACCTAGGCGGTCATGGAAATCGAGTAACGATTCTCGCTACACTGATTTTTGATACAAAAATTTTCAACACCCTTTGATGCATGTCAAATATAAAATCGTAATGGATGCTTACATTTGCGATGCACCGGCACCAGCTCGTTCATATATAGCTCAAAGGCCACACTGAGTATGGATGCTGTAGGAAATGCACAATCAAAGGTCATTGGGTATCACGGCGTATAATGTTTTGCACATTTACTTTTATTAAATTCGAAAGTGAACATCCTTCAGAGTATCTACAGTTACAACCATAACAATTGATCTTTTGTGCTCAGCTTATAGGTGCTTTTTTGTATTATTACAGTGACTTTATGAAAGACTCTTGTCCAATACCCAATTTGCCAAATTTGAGCTCCAAAACGACGTGGCGGTCTGCGAATGGTTACGACAAGCAACCAACCGACTGGAGGATTTTTTTTTGTTTCAAAAAACGAAGAATGGCTGAAAAGAGAGCTGCTGAGCTGCAACAAAGGCTGGCAATGTATAGCATAAGATATATTTGCGTTTTTATTATGTTATTTGAATATTTTCAATACATTTTAATATTCTTATAAAAGTTCTGTCATTTTCTAGTGTTTTCTTACTTCTGCTTTCTGTTGCACCAATTGATAGCGTTCCGCAGTAGTAACTATATAAAGTGAGCGACTAAAATATGGAACAAATTCGTTTCAAAGTCAGGTATTGATTTTTTAGGAAAATGCTCCTACACGTCCATTTTAATTTTTTGTTCTGCTTTTTGCTCTAAAATGAAATTATGCAGGTTGTGTCAAAAATCAGATTTGACATCAAACTTAATTTATTTTTAAATGGAACACTATTGCTTTGGATTTTAAAAAATAGTGTTTTATTTAAAAAAAAAATTGACATCAAATCTACTTTTTTGAAACACCCTGTATATTTTCTTTTTGATGCAAAAAAAAACGGAAGAGAAATTATAATTGACGTGATCGAACATTTTTCTAAAAAGTCAATACCTGATTTTTAAATGAATTTGTTCTATATTTTAGCCCCTCTTTGTATATTATGTGGAAAGAAAAAAAGAACAATTTTAAAGGAACTTTTCTTCAGACAGATGCTTTAGGAAAATAAAAGTTTCGCTGCCCGCTCTTTCGTTCTCATAAAACCATAATATTAATTATTTTTATAAAACACCTGTTTTGAGAACGAATAAAGGTCAGGCGGCAAAACTTTTATTTTCTGAAGTAGCTCATGAAAAATTGGTTTCTTTGGCAGGGCGTATGCATGGGGCGACGGAGCTACATATACACGGAATAGTATATTTACGTCCAAATTGAGAAGGACAAATTCCATGTGTAAACAGAGTTTAAGCATAATACACAATCACTGTGCAGCCGATAACACACTGTGGATCATTTAAGTTGTGTATATGTAAATGGTATACTGTGGCTACATTGTGAGGCGGACGTTTAACCTTTGTGCATACGTGTGTACCTGAAATGTGTAAACGTAGCACATTTACATCGTAGAATTGTGCAACCCTGTGTCTGCATCTAGATACATCGTCACAATGCGAACACATCGTAATCGTGATTTGGTGTGCTGTATGGGTTGTATGTTGTGAAATCGTTTTAAAAAGGATTTTGAAAATTAAGGGCTCCTTCGTTGTAAAAAAAGGGTTTTAAATTTTTAATTCGACGATCCAAATTTATTATAAATTTTTATCTGCTGATTCAGCCAAAGTATTTATTACCTCCTTTTATAATAACATCAGTCTTGCATCAGCAATAATGATTCTACCGAAATTTCGCCTTCAGTTTCACTTACTACAATATTATGGGATTAGGGGTGGGCGACAATAATCGATTATTCGATTCACTTTTAAGAAAGTACCGATTAATCGACTTATCGATTAATATTTCAGAAAATATCGATAATTGATTATTTCGATTAATCGATTATTCAGTTATTTGCTAAAATATTAAGAGTTTATTCGATTCTTGCCCACCCGTACCGATGACTTTACAACAGATATAGCTTTTAAAATTCCAATTTAATAATGCGTTGCGTTAAGAGTAATTTAAACTTGAATTTAAATGACATTTGAAAATACTTTCAGTACAACATATGAAGCAAAAAAAAACTGAGAAACGTAAATGCTCAAACAAGACAGCAGCAGGGAAAACTGCGCACGTTACAAATTTAGCCAATAAGGGATCCTCATTTCGACGCGTCATTTTCTGAAAATCTGGCTACAGTTGTTGCACAATTAGGTATAACACCAACACATAACCTCAACGGAGTGTTAGCACGTTAGCAGTATAGTACATCAGTCTTTATCTCTTTATTATGTATTTGGGCAAAACTATATGATAAGAAGGATCACTCTCCGCGGCGGCATGTCAAAGGTGTGTCTCCTTCCCCGCGCGAATACTAGTAGAATATCGGCAGGCCATGATACAAATAAAACAATCATGTTGGCAGGCGACCTTTGACGCGGCGGTCATAGACCAGCTCGTCCTTTTGCCAGATTAATTTTCAAGCCTAAATTCTATAGTCGAGTCAATATTCGATATAAGATAATATCGCTATTTTTTAGTTGTATTGTATTACAAAATAGAAATGAAATATACAGTAAAATTGTGCGAAACCTTTAATCAAACTTAAAATCACCCAAAACGCCAAAATTTAATTAAATATTAAAAGATGGGGCAAATTCGAGCAACATTTTCTTCTTGATGTCTTTTGTCAGAATATTAGTATTCGGAAATATGGTGAAATCGTTAACACAAAATCAAAATTTTTTAAATATTAGTTATTACATACCTTGAGTATTGTTATCAATATTAACTAATTAAACACGTTAACTGATTTTTGAAACATCCAGTTGAATACAAACTTTATCAAAATATTTATTTGGTGATAATAATAAAAAAAACCATAACGTAAGTTTGACAGGGCGCTGCAAACAATTCAGAAGATATCAATTGTGTTTTTCCAATGCCAACTAGAGTATTAGAGTGCTATAAATAATTTCGTTATAAATTTGATTAAATATACCGCAAACGAAAATATCGTTTATGGCCAGCTTTTATTTAAATTCAACCTGTGTGCGGTGGAGTTTGCTGATCGTTACCAGGCAACGAAGAAAATCAACGACGATTCCTTTGTAGCGCTTTCTGGCCATTAAGTGGGCCTTCTTGTCGTAGTTAATATTCGCTGCTTATACTATGGTTTATTAGTATCTCACAATTTTTCCCGATTGTTTTGTATTGGAAAGTACTCGCCTTTAGATTTAGCAACTTTTATCCTTATTTTGTATTTTTTAATATTGCACTGTATCTACATGTATATTTTACAGTGTGTCTAAAATTTTTTTTTTAAATTATAATTTTTTAATTTAATTTTTGGTAAAATTTTATTTATTTGTTTCTAATACAGCACTATTCCTAATATTAAACTTGTTTTGAAAACCCTTAAAATTAAATATCACTAGTTTGATGTGTTTGATTTTGCGAGCGAGTACTTTCCAATACAAAACAATTGTGAAAAATTGTGAGCTACTCATAAACCATAGACATATAGTTATAAGTACGCCACTGCACATCATAACATTTAGGTACAATTTTTTTGCTGAATATAGACAAGCGTCTCGAAAGGTATAATAATCACTTACAAAGTTTGCACGATACAATGCACAGTGTGGTCTAAATACACACCCTGTATATAAGATGTTTTGACAGTTTAAGAAATCCAACATTTGAAATTTTCTCTTAAGGGACAAATCTATTAACCACTAAAAACCAGAGATCGATATCATGTCTGGTTAAGAACATATTTCGTTTCAAATTTAGGCGAAATTTTTGTTGCTCGAAAGCAAATGGCCAGTAGTTTACTTGATACATGGAAAATGTGAACTAGACAATTGTTGCTTTATTCTTACTGCTTTTTAGGTCACATTGTAGCTATAGAGTTAAATACTGGAAAATAGTGGGTTGGTCCACTTTTGCACAATATTTGCCAAGATGCTCCTATTGCTTCAACTTCAAAAGATAATATCTATAGTCACAAAAATTTTAAAAATAATTAAATATTCTCTGTTTACATTAGAGCTTACATTTGTGCTGCTTATTTTGTTAAAGATATTATGTTTCTTAATTATTTGATATTTTATCATCTCTAAGCAATAATTTATTTACTCTGTAAAGATGAAAATCGAAATAAAGCATAATAATTGAATACAAATGTCTCTAATCTATTGTTTTTTTTTTAGTTCAAATACTTTTACTGCTGATTCAGTTGGTACCTTGTGGGATGTCAATGAAGTGCTAAACCTTTTGCTTACACTCAATTTTCTATTTTGGGCACTATGGCAAAAACCTGCTACTTTTTTGCTGATTTAGATGAAGAATCCGAAAAAAGATTAAAACGAGAATTAGTAGAAGTTTGCAGCTCTTTTGATTCCTCAGATAGTGTGGGTTTTAAAGAATCACCAAAAAGGATAAGGAAATATGTTAGAACCATTCATACCTATTGGTAAGTGACTAATAAATAATAGAATCCATGTTTTCATTATTTATTTAAAGCTGAGAACTTTATAAAATTTAAAAATCCAAGATATAAAAACTGAATTTGAAAAAATGTACACAAATTTTAAAATATTTATTCTTGAATAGAGCAAATAATTATATGATAATATGTTTGCTTATACTATACTTTAATTGCAAAGGCCAGGGCCTAGTAAATTGTGGCCCTTATCATCCCCCCTTAGAAATATCATCAAACTTTAATACAATATTCGTTAAACCAACTGGAACATTTTACTATGCCTTTAAGAATGCAGATTTTACTCTTATTAATAGTTATTTTCTTTCTCTTAATTGGATTTCTATCTTGAATGAAAACTTGGATGCAAGCATAGGGAATTTTTACTCAATGGTCTTTGACTGTTTTGATATGTTTGTGCCAACAAAATGAGCTTCTCTGGGGCAGCTTTCCAAGATGGGTTACACCTAACCTACAAAATGTTTTAAAAAAATGCCCATAAATGGTACACACGATCAAATACAGTCACTGACTACAACTACTTTAGTTTACTGAGCAGGGTAAAATTTTCTATAATCTCAATCGAGTAAAGGGTCAATTCCAAAAAGAATGTTCCTTGGCACTGAACAAGCTGATGAGGGAGAATACTGTAGCAGATCTATTTGCCAAATGCTTCTCATCTGTCTTTAATCCTGCAAGTATTACCCACCTACACCACTCTAACTCAAACGGCACAGAGACACTCTTGGATCCTAAAAACCGCATAACCATTGGTGCTTCTGACATTGAGAAATCACTTTTAAAATTAGACATCAGCACATCACCAGGCCCCGATGGAGTTACCAATGGTGTCCTAAAACTTTGTTCGGAATCTCTCTGCCTTCCATTGCATCTCTTATTTAATCAGTCCCTAAGATCTGGAGTGTTTCCGGAATCATGGAAAGTCTCGTATGTCATCCCCATTTATAAGTAAGGAAGTAAAAATTAAATTTCAAATTACAAACCAATCAGTCTTCTTTCTGCCATCCCACGTCTGTTTAAGTCCTGCATTAAAACACTGGAAATCTCCAGCACATAATAATACCTCAACAACTTGGCTTTACTTCGGACAGATCTTTGGACACAAATCTGTTTCTTTTTGCAAACTTTATTGGCGACTCATTTCAGAAAGGTATGGAGATCCATGTAGTTTACATTGATTTTAGTAAGCCATTTGATAAGGTAAACCACTCAATTCTGCTTTCTAAGCTATCAAGTTGTATTTCTGGACCACTCTTACCTTGGTTTAAGTTGTATCTCTGTGGCAGAAAGCAACAGGTCCAAGATCGATGGACACCTATCAAGCCCCTTTCTTACAATATCTGGTGTTCCTCAAGGATCTCATTTGGGACCCCCTTCTATTTAGTTTGTTCATCAATGCCATTGGCTCAATGTTGTCCTCCGAATTTTTGCTATTCGCAGATGATATGATGATTTTTCCCATGGTAGCTTCATCACAAGATATCATTCCCCTTCAAGGTGACCTTAACCACATTCATAAGAAACAAAAAGGCATGAGGTTGAATGTTGAGAATTGTTATTTTATCAGGTTTAGTAGGCTCAGAAATAGAATAAACTATGTAAATTATTTTATTAATCAGAGAGTAGAGTAGAAGTCATTAAGGACCTTGGCATATACTTAGATACCAAACTAACTCTTAATGATTGCTTTGAAATAATAATTAGCAGGGCAACTAAAATGCTAGGATTTATAAAAAGAGCAAGTAGGGATTTCAAAAATGTAGATGCTGTTAAGATGATTTATACCTCGTTTGTAAGATCCGTACTTGAATTCTCTAATATAATTTGGTCGCCATACAATCTCATTCCCATAACTAGATTAGAAAATGTGCAGCAAGAATGAAGTATGCCCAAAACAAATTATTTTAGAAGGGGATACATCTAGATGGTGACCAAGTTATTGCTTATCTAAATTTCCTTCTCTGGCTCATAGAAGAGAATACTACGATGTTTGCTTTGCTTTTAAAATATTTAATAATCTTATAAAAACTTCACAATGCTTAGATCACTTTAAAATTCACGTTCCTAACTGTCGAACTCCTAGTAATGCCCTTCTGCATGTACCCCTTTGTAGAACATGGTATTCATTTTACAATCCAGTTAATAGAATTTCAACTAGTGTCAATAGGTATTGGGATAAATTAGATTTCTTTGATACCTCAACTGAAAAGTTCAAAAGACTTGCCAAACGAACAATTTTAGCATAGTTGGACAGTTAATTATGTAAACTTGTAAATGTGGTTACATTAAATAAATAAATATCTAAATATCTATATTTAAGAATATAAAGTAGGTACATGCATTGCAAAATGAAAGATGATAAGGAACTTTTATTATTTAAAAGCTTGATTTGAAGAACTTATAATAATATTGAATAGAGTTGCAGTCAAAATTTAATTAAATGTTATGGCCCATAATTTTATGTATTTTAATCATAAATATGTAATTTGTAGCTTATCACCCCGACGTATGCATGAACAACAAATGCGACAAGTAGAGCAGAAGAAGCAGCTGCAGTCGAAACTGTATAATGCGAAGAAGAAGGTGCAGAGACTACAAAAGAGAGTCACCAACCTAAAACAGGTTACTAGGGAATTGCACAAAAAGAGACTAATGTCAACTGATGCGCGCAGTGTATTGACAAAATCATTTAATGGAATTTCGTTATCCATTTATGCTAAGACTAGATTTTACAGCTTTCCAAAAGAAAACAAACAGAAGAAATTAAAGGAGAATTAATAAGTAAACGACTTTCAAAAATAATTTTGTTTTTAGGGCAGTAAAAAAATAATTATATATAATACTATAGTAATATGTACTTAATTCATTTAAGGTTTGAAACATTAGAATTTCTTCTGGCTTACTTGAAAATGCAGAAATATATTTTTCGTGTTTCCAAGATAAAGTTGTAAGTTAATATTTATAAATTTTTGCTTTTAATGTCACCGATGGGTTTTTCTGTTTGTTCCAGAGTAAATAAGTAATATCTGCTTCTATTTTCGTTTCCCTTATGGAATGGATATTTTGCTTAATATTATGCGAGTACTATAACTAGTCGTAATAGGCCGAAATCTGTAAATCTATCTTATATGTTTGGAGCATAATCATAGTTTCTTAACTGATAATCAAGTATTTATATCATAATCATTGTAAATATTATTTGTCCATCGTCCACCCATCTTTTCATATATTATATATAAAAGGCATATCTTGCAAAACTTGCACCATATTTCCTGATGCAAAATATTTGTTCTCAGTTACTAAATGTGTTGTCCCCTTTTAGTATTTTCTTTAAGTCTAGTTTAAGCAAAAAAATATTGTGATGTATACAAATGTAGTGTTAATTGCCATGTGATTAAACTGTAGCCTCTCTCGCTGCAGATACTGGTAAGAGAAACAATTTTGTGTTTCCGTAAATTACAGAAAAGTCAACTCAAGTTCTCCATATTGTTGTTGTATCACTAGTATAAGTAAAATAGTTCAATAGTTTTGTATTATTTGGCTTCAAAAATTATTTATTATAACTGACTTATGGGACATTGCAACTGATAGACTTGCATATTCCGCTAAGTGTTAGTGTTCCATAATATTATAATAAATATATGTGGTTCTTTATTTTAATGTTACCGATGGGTTTTTCCGTTTGTTCCAGAGTAAATAGGTAATATCTGCTTCTATTGTTTTCGATTCCCTTACGGATATTTTGCTTAATACTATGCAATAGGACCAAAATCTGTAAATCTATCTTACATGCTTAAAGCGTACTCATAGATTTTTTTAACTGTTAATCAAATATTTATAATTGTAATTATTATTGCTCAAAAAAGACGTCAGCCTAATTTTATTGACCACCTATTTATTATTCGTCCATCAGTTACTAAATATTTTAGTTTTTTAAGTCTAGTTTGAGTAACGCTTGTAAAATAGTTTTTAATCTAAACGTTAAGTGTTTTATGCAAATGGAGTGCAAGGTAAAAATTGCTTGTTGTATCACAAGTATATTATTTTGCTTGAAATTAATACAACTTATGGAGCATTGCAAACGATAGTCTTGCATATTCCGCTAAGTGTTAAAGTTCCATAATATAATACATGTATGTAGTTAATTATTTTCATAAATGAATATCATTAGAAATATTTTCTATTTAATAATTCTTATGGCAGGGTTGGTTGCCCGGTGGGTAACCCAGCGTGTTTTTGGGTTAACTTCACCTAAAAAAAAACTACCCAAAATGGGGTTTTAAAAAATATATAAAAGATACCCGTTATTAAGTACAGACTTTTCTAATAAAAAAAAATCGAATTAAGTAATTAGAAAATAATTCTCCTGATGTAATAAATTAAATATGAACTTATGTTGAAAACCCTGTATTATTTTGCAAAAAGAACACACACACACACAAAATATAACTTAGTAAACTTCATAAATCCAAAAGTTATCAGTAATAACGTTATACTATATAACACTGGGAAATAAAAATAAAAAGTTTTTCTAAATGTTCAAAACATACAATATAAGGGAACATATTAATAAAAAAATACTTAATATTTCTAACTAATATAGGTACGATCAGCCTTATTGTATTTGGCATTAACATAAAAAAACACTATTTTTTATATCAGATCATATGTGAGTAAACTAAACTTCAAACAATGCCAAAAAGGGTCTGCTTACTCAAACTCAAAATATATTGTGGTATGAAAAAAATACTTATGCTAAAGAAATTGGCTAGGGCTACCGAAGTCAAAAATAACAAAATTCATAGCGATGCTGTTATTAATAAACTTTACCAATCATAATTGCTTTTAATTTTAGAGTGAATTATCTCAATGACCTTTCTACTTGCTTTGTATTTTCTAAAGTGGTGTTAATTTCAAAATTAAGAATATTTTTATCCAACCTTAATAAGAATTCCAATGTGTCTTGTTCAGTTTTTCTATTTGTAGTTTCTATTACCTGGGGTAAATGTTTAGTGTTATTCGTTATGTGGGTTGGTAAGATTTCCTGCGACCTACATAACAACAAAAATATCTTCCTGTTCCTCAGTGACGCCATTTTGTTGCTGAACCTTGCCCATTGGGCAATCATTTGGCTCCACTCATAACTGTTTGTGGACCTTAACTAAATGCAAGGCTCTATCAAATCCTAACTGATTTCTTTATTTGTTACATAAAAGACCATAGATTGAAAAGTGTAACTCAATTGATGTTGCTCTTGTAGGACAACAATGTAGATTAGAATAAAGCCACATAATGATTCCAGTAATTTTTTTGAACCACCATTTTTTGCTTTAAGAATTTTCCACTACTTAATAGCAGAAAATTTTTCAATTGCAATAGGCGTAAAGAGGGATTGGGGAAAGTGATCAAAATCTTTAATTTTAAATGGTAGAAAGTCCGATGGTTCCCACAGCCAATTTTCGGCAATATTTTTATATTTAAACTGTATTTTATCAAGTAAATCAACTACTTCTTTAAAGCGTAATGTTAGGACCAGCGCGTATCACTGCGTGACTTAAATCTAGTTTTTAGAGTGGAAACTAAAGTTTCCCAACGAGTTGTTAACATTACAAAAAATTAAACAAATTTTGAACTGTCCCAAAGAAGGTTGTTACTTCTGGGGAACACATATGTGCATGATAAGCTACTCAATTTAGGTTATGGATGGATAGAGCATGGGACAAATCGCACAAACTACTTATTTTTCCCGTTCATTAAAACTAGAATTACTTAAATAAATGAATATGGTTCTGTTCGTTTTTTTCTCAAATAATTAAAACATTTTTTTTTATCGAGGTATTTGGTGTTAACCACAAAGATGAGCAACACGGCACAAGAGCGACAGACACGTTAATTAACACTAAAATAAGTAAAGTAAATTCAAAACCCGGAGGCCAGACGTAAACATTGTGCCTAAACCTAAAATCATACAAGTCTCCACATGAAATAAGGTGAAATATTTCATTTGCGACTCCACTTACACGAGTTAAAAAGCCCAGTGGGCTTGGTTTTTTATATTCACCCGGTTTTCTTCCAACCCTGTATGGGTAACAATAAATAATTTTTCTTTGTGATTTTCTGGCGTTTATACGAAAATATTTAGGAAAATGCCCATATGCATTCTTACATTAATTTTAACAGAAATTTCGTAACTTATTTTTCTTGAATATACAGGTAGGTATTTTTATTTTATATTTAAGTTGCTCTTCAGATCTGCATTTTTTATGATTTTCAAATTACATTTTAACAATGTTTTAAAAGTTGTCATATTTATTGACATACCTTGATGTTATAAACGCTATGTAACGTTTTTTGCAGTACCAGTATATTTTTGCTGCAGTTCTTAGGGCGCGAGAACAGTATACTACTACCACACATGTAAAAAGATCGCATTCTATCCTTGAAGGCAAGGAATTCTTAAAACTTCCTTTAAACGCTCTCTTTTTTTTTGTTTATAAATTAACTTTAACATAATGCAAATTTTGTCCTTTGATGACGATA